>JAQIXI010001111.1:0-15767 GCA_034700165.1 Galumnidae sp. Gr-Ori-00277 | reverse complement strand
TAATGTCTTCCAGTGGTCTGTGACAGACACACAGACAGACAAAATCCTTAAATTTCCTTTATATGTAGTAAGGATAAATTTATTTCTCCACTAAATTTCATTTTTTAATCAAATCTATTGTAATGTATTTCATTAATTTTATTAAATAATATAAAGAATTATAACACAAACACTGGAAAAGCAGAGAAAAATTCACTAAAATTCTGGTGAAATAAGTATTTGTAATATAAAACTAAAGTTTCATAAATTTTTCTTTATTTAGAAAAACAAAATTTATTTATAATTCGATAATTTTATTAAACATTGAATTCAAAATTTCCTCTAAAAAAGGAATTCAATTCGTAATAAAAGTCAAATATTTCTGAAATCTGTATTTACAACAAATTTGTTGACTTTATTTCATAATATTTATTATTTTCTGATAAATAAAATTTTTAAATTATAAACTTTAGCTGAAAAAGTAATTTTGTTTAATAGTTTGTTCAAAGAGTAGATAATTTTGATCGCTAATCGAATAAGTTATCATGGAGAGTTCCAAATATATTGCCATTAAAGAAGTTCCAAATATTAAAGAAGACATTATGGCCTTAATTTCTTATATTAATTATCAAGCAAGATTTTTTGTACTCACCGTTTAAAAATAAGAGCGCCTAAAATTTTAATGTAAAAATGTTCTTGTTATTTTATTTATACAACTTACTTGTTAGTTTAATTCACTTAACTCAACTTTAAATGGGCAAAGTAAATATAGTTAGCTATCCATGCTCATTTTGATTTACAAAAAAGTGAAAAATTAGTCAAATTTACAAAAATATTGACTTTTAGTCCATTACTTATAGAAAAACATTTAATTTTGTATTCAGTTATCGCTAAAGATATTGGAATTGAGTTGAATTGAATGACAGAAATATAAATACAATGAAGTCATTCATAGCTACCATTTCTTATCTGAGGCTTTGATTTTTAAAATGCGACTAAAAGTTGAAATTATAGTCTGAACTCTGATTATCTCATTTAAAAACTTATTTTTTTTAACTATTGATTAATAGTTTTGATTTAAATGATTTAAGTATAGTTTTGATAGTTTGCACTTTAGAATAGGTACTCAATAGAGTGTAGTAAAAGTGTATACTTAAGAAATGATTACAATTTGTATGCTATTCGTAGTAAAGGTGTTAAACAATAAACGAATCAATTTTATGCTGTATTTGGGATTAGATATTATATAATAGAAATAATTAAAATCTATTTAAAGCTGAGAACGTCTCCACTGATAATCGGTTTTAATATCAGAATTTGTTTGAAAGTATTACAGAATTTGTTGAGTCTTTCATATAAATAATGTAAACTGAAAACACTGTAACTGAAACCCCATTTTGTGATACAAAAGAGAGAGTCTATGAGTGTCTCTGTTTGTGAAGTGAAATATAAGACATAAGTGATGTGCGGACGGGTTTTGTCAAACAATTAGTGGTTATATATTGAGAGTCAAAGGGATGTGTATTTCTTATGCTATTCTTGTGGTCTTATGATTGAGTAGTGATCAGCGCTTCAATGATATGATTGTGATCTCATTCAATGAAATTAACGCTTTAATAGTCTAACAGTTGACTCATTGCATATCCTGTGCTTACAATTAGTGTTGAAACTAATACCAAAAGTAGACAACAAAGCATTAGTCGATTAATTAATTAATTAAAATTTGAAACACTTCTCAACGTTTGATCCAAAAGTGACGAACGAATGGCTAAAAAGACTTACGATTTGTTGTTTAAACTTTTACTAATCGGAGACTCAGGAGTCGGAAAGACTTGTATTCTCTTCAGATTCTCTGACGATGCCTTCAATACCACTTTTATCTCAACTATCGGTCAGACATTTATTTCCTTAATTTTCAAAACACTTTTCATTTCAATTAATTTATATTTTGTTTGAAAAGGTATTGACTTTAAAATTAAAACAATTGAATTGAGAGGAAAAAGAATTAAACTTCAGATTTGGTTTGTATTCAATTTTATGTTTAATAAAATACTAATTATTTGTATTTAATTGAATCAATTGACTACAATTAGGGACACCGCAGGACAGGAGAGGTATGTCTTCTAAACAAACAAATTATGATTTTTAATAATATTTTGGCTTTTGTTGAAAGGTTTCACACAATAACAACTAGTTATTACCGAGGTGCAATGGGTATTATGCTCGTTTACGATATCACAAACCCGAAGAGTTTCGACAATATCGCCAAATGGCTCAGAAATATCGATGAAGTAATCCTTTAATGGTTTTATTGTTTTGCCTTTAATTAAATATTTGTTTGATGTAAAGCACGCCAACGAAGACGTCGAGAAAATGATTTTAGGGAACAAATGCGATATGGATGACAAACGAATGATTAGTAGGGATAGGGGAGAGACTATTGCAAGAGAACACGGCATCAGATTCCTTGAGACAAGTGCTAAGGCTAACATCAACATCGATAGGGCTTTCCTGGAATTAGCGGAAGCCATACTCAATAAGGTTTGTATCAGAGGTGTCGTCCTATTTATTAATATTTTGCTTTAATAGCAAACGGCGGGTCAAAACCCGTCAGAAAGTGCGGACAGAGTGAACGTCTCCCGACAGGACCCTAAAAGTGGTACCAAATGTTGTAATATATAAATAGATTTTTTTGCACTTAAACTAAGTTTTGTTTTAAAACTGTTTGTAACTCAAATACAAACAACACTTAGATTTCATTTTTTAATTGATTGCGAACTAAACACAAAACCCATTCGTTATCTCTTTTTAAGAGGAGTTTGAATCTGATTTATATCACAATTTAGATGTAATATATTATAAGTTATGTACAAATCTTACATAAATGCGACGATTTTTTAACCGCTATTTTATTTCTAATTCAATATTTATTTCAATCGTTAAACTCTTTGAGCGTTGGTTTGAAAATTCAAACTCAAGTTATGATCAAATCATATGAAAGGCTATAATTTTTATGAAAGAAGAGTTTCACTGTTTATATACGAATTGTCAACCAATCAATCAATATATTAGTCTATAATTCGCTTCTCTATTATTATTATTATTTATATTAATCCGAGAATAAGTGAAATGAGTTGAGAGTAAAGTAATTTTTACATTTAAAATGTCTTTTAATGAGCTTTTTATATATAACGCAATGGTTTTTAAAATTTGATGACTTAATGAATGAAAGACAGAAAATTTCTGTTAAAACTATTAGTTATCCAAAGTTTTCGAGTTTTTATAAAATCTTTTTTATCGTCGAATATAACAAAAATTATTTTGATTTTTAGTAAAACTTATTATTTAAATATATATTAATTTAAATAAATGAATGAAAATAAATTAAGTGGTAATTATTGTTACGATTTGTCCAAACTTTTGGATAACTTGAATACTGAAGTGTCCGAAACGGAGGGCTGTTTGCTATACAAAAATATAGATCCGATAACTAATGTCGCGCCCAAAACGAATTGAAAGGTGAGCTCAAAGTTGAAAATATAAATCGAAACAATACACGAGACTATTATTGAAAGAGAAGTCGCAAATCCTTTTAATATATTGTCCGCATATTTGACGACAACAGCAACGAGAAGCCCTCCCTGTGCCTGAAGTAATACAACGATCCAAGTCAGAAGTGTATACCCATAGAAGAAACCTTTTTCTTCGAGCATTTCTGAGTCAGTGATAAACACTTGAATCAAACCGAAAGGAATAGCGATTGCACTCAATTGAATGTTTCGAATCCAAAGCGAAACTTCAGAACTGCTTTTAAGGATTTTCTCGAAGTAAACTCCGGCGAAACCCGAGAGGGCACACGCCGTCAGAATAGCAAAGAAACCAATCAATGGGTTTTGTTCCTGTGATTCAGAAGTGGACGGTTTGTTGATTTGGACCAATTGGACTAAAGCCACGCCAACAAAGAGGACAACTAAAGCCAACCATTGGAACGAATACAAACGTCTCTTCAAAACAATTACAGAAAATATGGCTGTCGTTAGTATTTTGAGCTGATATGTCACTTGAGATGTGGCGGCGTCCAAATGTGTGGCCCCTAAATATATTAAATTGTTTTGAATGTAATACACAATTGAAGGCACCGCCACTTTCAGGGTATCCATCGGTTGGTTTATTATATTTCGTTTTAGAGAAAGCATTAATTGTTTGATATTTCCTACGATTTAATGCAATTTTCAGATCATTTTAGCCGACAATCAATGAATACAAACCTTCATCGATGAAAACCATTGCGAGACACGAAACCAATTTTATAATTTCAGCCATAATGACAGCCGTCGAAGAGATGAAGAGTTCATTTTGAGTTCGGGCGCCTCTCATCGTAAGAGTGAGGGCAGCGTTTTGTACCGTTAATGTCAAAAGTGAGGCATATTTTAGCGTCTCTTTTGTGCCATTTCTCAACTGATCCAAAGCTGAAGCCTTTTTGACATTAGATATCGGAAGTGAATATTTGTCGTCGACATCGATTGCAATAAGTTTCTCATAGTTTACATTTGATTTGTCGCTTAAATTCATTGTATTTTAAAGATTACATCAAATAATTGAAATGACGTGTAATTTAAGAGTTGATCCAATCTTTACAACTAATCACTCGATTAATACTTCACTTTTTGAAATATGAGTTAATGGTAAACATTATCTAATTATTGGCTATTGATTTATGGCACTAATTATGTATAAAACAATTTAATTAACTTTTATTATCCAATAAAGTGATGTTTAAATGAATTTCAGTCCACAACTAAAGAGTTGCGGAAACCATAGGAACCAAAAGTGACGCCGACTTTCAAAATATGTTTGAAATGACTTTTTTCTGCACTTTTTCTCTTACTTTCAATAGTTTTGCCCTAAAAGTGCTTTAAAACTGCTTTTAAACTTCAATCGCAAACACTTTCGTGTCATTGAAATCAATTATTTGTTTATATTTTCATTTTATTGTATTTTAAGGATTTTAAATAAATTGCAAAAATGACTGAAACTAATTCTTTGAATGATTTAATTTATTTCTTTTGTTCATTACTTACAACTATTTTATGTTTAGTTCTGAAAATTCCTCAATTGATTGCATTATTAAAAAGTAAATCGAGTCGTGGGTTAAGTCTTCAAAGTCTTGTTCTCGAGTTATGGGCGTAAGTCATAAGTAAAACCATTTGAAAACAATATAATTAACAAAAATGATGTCAACAACAGATACCTAACGATGTTATCCTACTCTTATGCAAATGCTTATCCCTTTTCCATGTATTCTGAGTATCCAATTCTAAGTTGTCAAGGTAGGTATGGCACTATCAACTTAATTATAGTTATTTTCATTCATTAATCTTAGTATTGATTTAAATCCTTTGATTTCATTACAAAAAACAGTTTTAAATGCATTTATTTTCAGATATTGTAATCATTTTAATGGTTTTGTATTACAAGAACTCACTTAACCTGAAATGGATTTCAATAATTCTTATGTAAAGAATTTTTGTAATTAATCTGAATTTCAAACGAATTATTATTTTACAGAATTTGTTTGATTCACACATCGATAGCCATTCATATGATCCCGATTTCCATTTCTATTATATTTATTGTAAGTTTGATTGAATCCCAAATCTGTCGAATAAACAATCATTTCCTGAAAAAAGGTTTCTATTATTTAATTATTTCCTTTTTGTTAGCAATTAGGAAATCCTATCGGTTGGTATAGTAAAGGCTTACAGTTATGGACAATAGTGAAGAATAAGGACGCCGGACAAGTTAGTAGCTTAACCTGGGCTTTGAATGCCTGTTCCTGTGCTGGTATGACATTAACTGATTTTAATAAAATCTCTAAATACTAAAATTGATTGACAGCTCGATTGACAACTTTATGGCTATCGATTATGGATAAGATAGTTGTGACCACTTTAGTCGTCTCATTCTTTCTGAACAGTGGAGTCGCGATTGCGGCTCATATTTATCGTCCGAAGACTAAAAAGGAATAATCTTTAGATTTTACTTATGTTTTACATTAAATACACATAAAATGAGAATAATATTAAAGAATCATATATTAAACTTTTTAAGTTTTAAATTCATTTCGAGAAATATATAATCAAAACTGATTTTAGGGTCGAATCAGATCGTCATCACTCTCTTCGAGATCGCTGTCATCAATTAGCCCGTCGGTGACGGAGCGCGAGGGTCTTATAATCACATAAAGGGTTGAAATTGCAGACACCTATTTATTATATCAGAACGTATTATATCAGAAAAAATTGAATCATAAAAGTGAGGACAAACCAAAATGAAGGCCCACATCGACCAGTAATAGAAAGCCCCAAAAAACCAGGCCTTAAAAAAGAAGCGAACCAATAATGTACTGATTCGAGTCATTGTGCACTCATCTGAAAATAAAATGGTATAAATTTGGAGTTCAACAAATGATGACTTACCCGGAGTCTTTTCTGAGGAACAGATCTGAAGACTGTGAGTCTCATTTAGTGTTCCATTGATATAGTGCTGACTCCCATACGTTACGTATTGCGGGGAAACGCAATAAAACAATATATTGATTCCCAGCATAACAAGCATTAGTGTCGCGAATAGCATAAGCAATGCCTGAGGACTAGTCTTCTTCTCTCGAATTTTATAGAGCTATTAATTATGTCATTAATAATAATCAAACTTTCAATAAAAGTACCCGAATAACGAAGAAGCGAATTCCCAAATTCTTTAGACCAGACATTGTGGCCCAAATGAAGAAAAAGGCCATCGCAACGATCAGGATATAGTCCAAAGGGAACACCCGCTGGAGTGCCAACAAAACCCAATCGATTGGATTTGGGATATAACGTTTGGGTAATGCGTAACCCATTTTCATTCCCAATGAATGCATCGCTTTATCGATACTTCAAATATATTTAAATTTTAGAATAAAATATAAAAATAAATTATTGAAATAAAATACTTTGTTATCAAAAGCGAAACCCAAATAATGAGAGAAAGAATTGCAACCAAAATACCAAAACCGATCTGAAGCGGACGCATAAGACTACGAAGTTTGTAGAAAAGAGAACCCCTGTATGTCAACAAATACTGCTCTTCACGAGTGATGGTTCGTTCCTGTTCTTCAAGTTTAGCCAATTGTCGTTTCTCGCGAGCAGTCAATCGATTGCCAATACGTTCCTTATCTCTGAGAGCATTGATTTTTGTCTGATTAGTCAAATGTGAGTCTTGAATCCGTTCGATCTCTCGTCGGGCGCTTTTCGTTCCTCTTATAAGTCCGATCGGAAACGAAGCCATTCCAAAACCGGTGAATACCACTAATTGAATGACTCCAATGGATGACAGAATACTTAAGACCATTGAAAGAGCGTCTTCGCCCTGATTTCGCTTCAAATCATCCCAAATAAACTCCAATTCATCGCTCCATTCCGTGCCGTTTCGGTTTGGTCTCTCTCGAAGAGGTATAAACGCTCTGAAAATGTAAATTATATAACAATTGATTGGTTTTTCAATGAATACCCAATCAATAGAAGAATGACTGCAGTGAAGAGAAACGCCAAACAATACTTAAAAGCCGTACAAAATCTCTGATTTTCAAAAAAGTTAATTATAATTTATAATTAAATGAATAGAAATAAAAGGATTACTCCTTGAGAAGTGAATCCGTCCTCATTCTTCTCTTCGAAATAGAAATACATAAATGGAATCAAAATAAATATACAGAAGAATATCAACGAATAGAGCGCTACAAATGAGACAAAAGTTAATATTTTAAATGAAATATTAGTTAAGACTTTACTATAATAAGAGTAAAGAACTGTATTCTCGATGTCAGTCCTTTGCTTTAAGTCTTGCGACCATTCCTTTCATATAAATTGTGATTAATATATCATTTATTTAAATGAATTATACTTTGAACTCTCCGTCAGAGGTCTTCATATACGACACAATAAATATATCAATAGGTAAGAGAGCACAAGTCAATAGTGAAATGAACAAGGACATTACAGATGTCACAAACGAACTCCTGTCCGTCTCATAGGGATTACGATAACGTTTTACGTAAAAAAACGAGAAAATTAAGATCACCTGAAATATCAATTATTAGTATTAACTCATTTAACGAAATATTTGATGGATTATTACCAGAAGTGATGCCACGAACGGCAATATTATAGAAAGGGTTCCGTTTATTGGTATCATTACTACAAATGATTACTCGATTTGTTTCAAATCAATACAATCACTGAAAACCATTCAAAACAATTGTTTCAGAAATTAAATGAAAAGATATTAAAAACAATTACTTAAAACGAGAAAAAGCGTCACTTTTTTATAGTTATTATCAAATCATTTGTCAATTAAACGATAATTAAGTTTAATTCGTTTTATCTTTTATTTGATGTAAACAAATGAATAACACCTCAACTCAAACAATAATAATGTCTTCAAATATAAATTATTTTAACATTATTTTACATTAAAGGGATTGCATTTCAACTAAAGTTTGACGTAAAATGTGTTCACTTATTGATTGTCATATGATATGCAATATCTGTGAAAAACGCGGGAAATGTTTTGCCTTTTCTTTATTACAAAACTATTTCTCTTTTATTATTTTAATTCAAATTTTAATTAAATTTAACCAAAAAATTAATAATTTATAAGAAAATGCAATTTAATGGGAATCGAGGTATTCGTCAACAGAAGAGCGTTTGGACCGACGGTTCAAACGATGATTTAGCGGCCAATCCGTACGAGTTTTGTATAAACTTTTATTTGGTTCCGCCGTTCGGCAAAATATCACTCGAAGACGGAGAAGATATGGTCACCGAAAGACTCGACCGTTAGTTCGCAAACAATTTATATTATTTACTAATTATTTGGTTTTTTTCTCCAAAAAGTTTTGCAAATTTGTGACGAAATGTTGAAGTCTTTGGAAAATACTTCGAGTTTTAGGCGAAACAATTCCTATTTCGAGACTCTCGACAATAGACTTCGAAACTGTTTCTCAAAATCTGGAAAAAGCTTTTATTCGGCGGTAATTTCAGTCTTATTATTATATTTTTTTATTTTTTTTAACTTTTAGTCGAAGCATTTATTAACTCCAAACTTGACCTCAAAAACTACTGAAGAAGTAATTAATGGCCGCCGAAGAGACCAAATCTCTCACTTTTTGCTGAGACTATATTATTGTCGAAATGAAGAATTAAAGAAATGGTTTATTAGTCGCGAATGTGAACTCTTAAGGATTCGTTTAATGGATAAAACAATTTTATCTGAATTACCGAAAGCTCTTAAAAAATATGGATTCAAATACGAAGAAGTTTCTGATGAAGAAAAGAATAAATTGGATTCAGAAATCAATTGGAAATACAAAACCAAATGCATTATAAATCAAATCGTGTATAAAATGCCGTTCGAAGAGTCAGTTGAGGGCATTCGAAACCGAAGAGTTTTCCTCAAATCTGGTTTCGCTTACATTGCAGTCGAAGACATGATTCCCGTTATTTGCGCCAAATTTCGTTCCCAATTGTCTCACTCTTTGACTGTAATTTTTGTTTGACTTCTTTTTTTATTGAAATTCATTTCAAATTTCATTTTAATAGGTTTTACAGAAATGTTTGCCTCAATTAGAAGAGGATCAGAGACTTATTCCGCGCTTTCATTCTTTGCATTTACATCATATTCAAAGTCGAAAGTCTGCGATCAAACCAGAAGATGAAGAAAATGAAAGGATTACTCCACAAATGATTGACACACTTTCCAAGGAGTCTTTCCCTCCCTGTATGCGAAACATTCACGAAATATTGCGAAAAGAACACCATTTGAAACATTACGGACGACTCTATTTCGGACTTTTCCTTAAGAACATTGGTTTAACCCTCGAGGACGCCCTCAACTTCTTTCGGGAAGAGTTCACCAAAAAGTTAGCGCCGGAAAAGTTTCAAAAAGAACACGCGTATAATATTCGCTATAATTATGGTAAAGAAGGCAAAAGAGTTGTGGGAATTGCTTATGGCTGTCAAAAAATTATTAATGATAACCCTCCCGCCACCGGTGACGCTCACGGATGCCCTTTTAAACACTTCGATGAAAGTAATCTGAAACAAATGCTTCGCAGACATCAAATCAATGAAAATGATTCCCAAGAAGTAAGTCTTTAAATGAATTCAAATGAAAAACAAATCATTTATTCTTTGTTAAAGATATTAGAAGTGGTGAAAGAGAAAGATTGTTTGAAGGCCTGTTCCAAATATTTTCATTCGAAGCATTCGTGGTTTCCCGAAACCAATATTTATCACCCGAATCAATACTACTCTCAAAGTAGAAAAGCACTGAAGATGTCATCCTTTCCAACCCCTCCCGAATCGCAGTTAACTGAAACTGAGAATGACTCCACTCAATACGCAGAAACGGGCAATGATTTGATGGAAGTGTCGGTATTTGAAACCGAAGATGAATTCGATCGATCGTTGGCCGCAATGGAATTCGAGACTTCTTTAGCCAATGAGTCTGACCTCTCCTCACAAACAGAAAATTGATTATATCTTAAATTTTGCACTTATTTTATCTTAATTTCAATCAATCATTTATTTATATTTTTATCAAAAATTTGAATTTTAATGAAAATAAAATCATTTAATAATTGAATTTAAGTTTTGAAAGACTTTTAGTAAAACACTTTCGATATATTGATTTGAATTCAAATCGGGTCGAAGTCCGGGTTCAACATTAAGTTCATAAGTGGGCCGATAATACAAAAAGCACGAGTGATCGGGTATTTCATTATTTAAAGTCTCACTCAAAGCACAGGCCGTTAAAGATGTCCAAAGTCTTGCAGTATTCAATGGATGGTAACCACCGCCTCCAAGAAGTATAAGCGGTTTATTCATTGAAATTAAATATTGAATACATTGAGTGTAAGCATTAATCGTCAAATTAAAGCCATTCATTGGATCACCAGAAAGTCCATCAGCACCGGACTGACATATTATCACTTGAGAGGCATAACATGACTTTATTTTATCCATTACTTTGACAAACACTTTAACATAAGACTCGTCAGTCATCCCATCCCTCAGCGGAACATTAATTGAATAATATTTGCCTTTAGAACCGAATCCAATATCATTGACATCACCCGTTCCGGGAAAGAATCCGATCTCATACTTATGAAACGAAAGGGTCAGAACTTTGTTTGTGTGTTCGAAAGCGTTTTGTACTGCATCACCATGGTGAAGGTCCAGATCCACATACAATATCTTCTCAAAACCGTTGTCCAGAAGATGTAGAATCGCTAAAACGATATCATTTGTATAACAATAACCGGAAGCCTCGTCTCTATTTGAGTGATGCCATCCTCCGAACCAATTGATAACAATATCGCACTTCTTCTTAACGATGGCATCGGCGGCACATATAGAAGAGCCGGCGATATATTGCATCAGTTTATAAAGTTTAGGTATTGGCGGACAGTCATATCCAATACCAAACTCTTCGTTAATAAATTCTTCATTCAAATCGTCTTCAGTTTCGGACATTTCTTCGCTAATCCTTTTGATAAAATTCAAGTACTCTTCCGAATGAAATGAACGCAATTGAGAGTCATTTGCGGCCAATCCTTCAATTAGTTTACATTTATTGAACAAATCGTAGGCTTTGATTAATTCGTGGACCAAAAGTGCCTTTAATTTAACTTTAAATATAAAATTAATGGATGAGACCTACCCTTCCTTTAACTTTTGGTAATCGATTGCACTCTAAAAGTAATTGTTTACTAAAGACATAACCGACGGCTCTCTTTTGTGACATTTGTTTTGTCGATTCATCGGCACAAACCTTATCGACGATAGTGTCCAACACTTTAGTTATTTGAGCGTACATTTCATTCAATCACTTTTAAATGTTTTCACTACTTTTTTAGGTCTCTTTTAATAGTTGTGTAGAAAACGAGAGAAACGATAAAAACATTTATTTGTAAACAATTTCTCTTTTGTTGAGGTTTTGAATGAATGCAAAACTCATCAAAAATTTTATTACTTCTAAACTTGAAAACTAACCAAAGTTTAAATGGACTTAACTTTTATTTTTATTGTATTTAATCAATATTTAAATATTTAATTAAATTACTTAAAGAAAACCTAATAGGAAGCGCTAAATTTGAAAAATGAATCATGCTCAATGAGCATTGCTCAATTTTACATGAATAGGTGCATACCATGTCTATGATGTGATAAAGGGAACGAGGAATAAGAAATAGTTTGTATTTTTTAACTTTAAAATAGCAAAGTTTTGACTCATTATAACATTTTTGGAATACATTCACAAAATTATTCGGAAAATTTATGTTTTCGGATTCGTTTTATTCCTAGGGCTAACAAGGAAAGTTCTTGGATAGACCGATGGAATTAAATAAAAAGAAAAGCATGGTTCAATTCTTTATGACAATCTGATTCCGAATCTGCAATCAAAAAAAAATACGTATGGCCATTTTTCAGTCCAAAAATCTATGGTCAAAATTTTTAACCTTAGCAAGGTGATTAGTAATGTTCATAAGTGATGAGCAAAACAAGTTGAATATAAAATCTCTATTGAATTTGTATTGTGTTTATTCATTAGTTGAATCATATTTTTCATTAGAATTAAACACATTTGTGATCTTGCTATAGTTTGTTGCTATAGTTTATTATTTATCTTTTTTTGAAAACTTTTAAAAACTTTTAAAGGAATCTTTTTAAGATTTTGACCATGGACTTTTGATCTTACAAATGCTCATATGCATTTTTTTTGATTGCAGATTGTCATAAAGAATTTAACCATGGTTTTCTTTTTTATTAAATTCTATCGGCAGTTCCGAAAAGTTTCCTGGTAAGTCTTAAGCAGGGATGGCAAATGAACTCGATTTCCAGGAGGGGGGTATTTGGCAAAATACCCACCCTGGAGGCAAAAAACCTCGACAGACTGTCCATAGACGTAATGTTAAGGTTTTCAAAATCCCAGGGGGGGGTATTTTGCCGATTTTTCGCTCCAGGGGGGTATACGGGTAATATTTGCCATCCCTGGTCTTAAGAGAAACTTTTAAGTTTAAAAATTTAAAAATACCCCTCTCTTGGTAATAGAATTAATTAATTTCTTTTAATTCAAAATAATATTCTTTTTAAAAATAAACAATAATTTTATATTTATTATGATTTTATACTAAAATTGAATAAATAATTAATTTCTAAATAAAGTTGTCATTAAAGGGTATTTCCAGGACATTACCACTACTTCTTTTCATATCAAAAATAATGGAAATTATTTAGTTTTAAAATAAATAAAATGAGTATAAATTTTATATGAATTGTGAGGTTATTCCTATTCGTTGCCAAACAAATTGAGTTTAATTAAGTGCATAAAAACATAAACCATTGAATAAATGACTTTTATATTGTAGGTCAGAGTCAATATTCAAGTGATAAGTTTATCACTCCTTCCGTAGACTTTGAATCAGTGATGGACTTTGTTTTCGCTACTGTTTTGATATTGAGCTTTGCCTTTGCCTTAATCATTGCCTTGCTCATTTTGAGGACTTCCATAGTTTTACGATTATAGCGATTATTTGTTTATAACTCGCAATCAATTATTTATATTTTTCTAAATATTCAAAGTCTAACACAAATTGCAATTATTTCTATTACTTATATTTATATAATAAGCAGTCATTTGATGAGTAATATCGTGATATATAACAGAAATGGGGGAAAGCTTACAATCTATAGGAATTAAGGGTTTAAGAGGGTTAAGGGGGTTAAGGGGGTTAAGGGGGTTAAGGGGGTTAAGGGGGTTAAGGGGGTTAATGGGGTTTCTTAAATATGTTAAAAATGCTATTTTCGTTATTTTTAAGTATTTTTATGCTATTATTTGTCATTTTATTTAAAAATAACTAATGAATGCGTTTTTTTTGGTCCAAAAAACACGATTTTTAGTCTAAAAATTATATTTTATGTTTTAAACCACAAAAACGGGATTTTCTTAAAATTTAAAGCATTTAAAGCTTTTTTAAATTCACCAAAAAATTTCCGCAACGTTTTGTACCATGGCAAATTTTAGTGGGGTACCTATCCACTCAAGGATAAATTTTGCCAAAATTTATCGTTTGAGTGGATTTATAAAATTCTGTCCCTTTTTGTCATTTATGCTCATATAGTGTCAGACATTATTTAATCATTTATTAAATTCTAAAATTTGGAAACTAATTTAATGAACACAAAGTAGCAAGCAGAATCAAATCTTGATCAGAATTAATTTATATTTAATCGAGTAATTAATATAAAATGTCCTTAATATTTTTTCGTTTCACATCATATAATGTTTCATAATATGATTTGTTTTGAATTTAATGTTCATTTATTGGCTTAAATTCAACGAATCGTTTATTTTGAAATATTTATTTCCTGGACTTTGATTTTATATCTCAAGACTTCTTTGATTTCTTCTTTGAAAAACCTTTGTTTCTATAATTTACTGAAAGAATACAATTATTCCATTGAAACGTTATTTTATTTGTGATGACATTTAGGTAACAACTTTTATCACAAAGTGATGGCCATTAGATATCCGAGTCTAATGTCCACTCATTCAGTTTGGACTGGATCATCTATTTATTCCAGAAATTTCATCCAAAAATGAATTTAATGAAAAACTGAAAATTCCATTTCATACAATGAATATATCTAGGACAAGTTTTAATCACTTTAAAATCTATTTAAAACTGATGAAGGTTTTGCTGGTTAGTCTATTTTTAGCTATTTTTCAGTTAATTAGTTATAAATTTGTAAAAAGGATGAGCTCTCAGTCATAAGATCTAAACAATTAATAGTATTGAGAGTTGTTTTAAATTTGGATAAAAATAATCGCTTTTCTATCAAATGTGAAGACATTTTCGTAAATATTTTCAATTATTGAAACCAAACTTTATTTTTGGTAAAAAAATTAAGAAAAGACTCTTTTATTAAATCAATTTTATAACGAATTTATTATTTGTGAGAAATTTCGAAAACAATCCTTGAATATATGCAACTGGAATATATCCCTGAACTTATGCACTGATAAGTTTGTCTTTATATAATCAAAATTCATCTAATATTTCATTTCATCACATTCTAGAAGTAATTTATAAATTAAATATCAATTAGCAAGGTCAACTCTTGTCTATAGGAAATAGTTGTTGTCATATCGTTACGAATAAATTAATAGCAGAGATGGCCAGGGACGGTTTTCCGGAATACCCTCTAGGAGAACAAAATCGGCAAAATACCCCTAGGGTTTTGAAACCTTAACATTAACGTCTATGGATAAGCACTAACAAGATTAGATCTGTCCCGGTTTTAGCCCAAAAAGGGGTATAACCTCTAGGGATCGGTTCCTTTGGCTATTCCTGATTAATACATAATGAATTCAATATTCAGTACTCAAACTAAATATGTTTTTCTTTTGTTAAAAGTGGTCACAAATTTTTTCTTCAATGTTTTTATTATCTTTATTATATTTATTTCAGTTTAGTTCAGTTTAGTTTTTCTTTTCATAAGTTTTATTATAATTTATAAATCTCTTATACTATAATTTACTGAAATTAGATTCTCCGGACAATAACCTAGGTCATTAAGGATTAATTTTTGGAAACATTTAGAAATATCACAAAATTAGTATAATTTAGTGATAATAAATTGGAATATTAGCTCAAATTAGTAAAGATATGAGTTTTCCAATAA
>JAQIXI010001110.1:0-15769 GCA_034700165.1 Galumnidae sp. Gr-Ori-00277 | reverse complement strand
AGAGAGAGAGAGAGAGAGAGAGAGAGAGAGAGAGAGAGAGAGAGAGAGAGTCATTCCTGAATTTAGAGGTGAGAATCGAATTTGCATTAAATAATATTTTAGAAATAGTTTAAATGTGCCTAGCTGTAAATGCTGTAACTGCTATAATACTAAGGTCTTATACTGTAGTTATAGTGAATGTATGGTATATTAAAGTGCGATATTAGCACTGATTTATATTTTTATGAGTGAATACGGAATAGAAAAGCAATTTATTAGTGAACTGACAGAGGAATGACTGAAATACAAAGAAGTAATTTTGACTCAAATCACGAAATAGTATATCGATTGCAGTCTATTAAAGAGATGAGAGGTTTTGGTATCGTTTGTATGGTTGGTACGATTGTTGGCCTTTCGCGAAGTTAGAGTTAGAATAATTGGTTTGTCTGTTGTTGAAGTTTGAGCCAATATTTGGATCAATTTTGTGCGAAAGACATATATTGGTTTTGTATTTGGATGATCGGAATTGGTTGTGCTATGCGGTAGGTCTGAGAGGCGTTCACCCGTCGGCGCAAATTTTCTATTATATTATAAGTACGCGAAAAGTTTAGTTAAAACAACAGCACAGCTCTTGTTTGGGCGTTTGTTTGATCTCTGGCAGCAGTTAAGATGCCATAAGATGCCAGAGTTGTGCACATTTTCAATGATCCCTATATTACATAACCCTATAAGAAGTCTTTCATCGTCCGAAAGCATCGCTAGTGGTTTACGTCCTGAGCTGTGATCCCGAAACTCTCTTTATATAAATAATAAAAGACTCACACCTTATATACGTTTTTAGTGCAAACACAGCAGGAGTTTAGTAATAGTTAGTAGACTTTAGTAAAGTTGGCATTTTTTTAGCGGCACACCATAAAGGAAGCCATAGAAGAGGAATGGGATAACGAAATATTGACAATTGTCTCATATATTATACAAATAAGAACTCACAACACAACCAAAAAAATTAAGATTGAATTTTAAAAGAGAGAGAAGACTGTGAATGGGGTGCAGTGCAAAGGCCTGTGCAAAGGCCTCTCAAGACTATTGCACTTATGGCCACAATTGACTATTGCTTGACTTTTACCAAATCGAATAAGAATTGTCTTATTTAATGGATTTGACTGTAATATTACAGGTTCTCAAGAGATTGTGTGATAGCATTACATAAGTGTGAATGCCTTAACTCAAGTAAACAACAAATAGCCGTCAATTTTCGCTGCCATTCATTTACTCTGAACTGCATTTCAAATATAATATTAATTTATGTATTATTAACTCATTTGTTAAATGCTTTGTCGCATAATTTAGGCTTATTTTGCCATAAAAAAAGATTTGTTGGCAAAACTTTACACATAAATCACAAATAAGTTTAGAGTTATTTTTCATAATTGAATCGCTTCATAGATCGCCACACTTTCGGCCCAATGTCTGTCCAAATGAATAAGAAATTTAATTAAAGTACATTTTCAGACATTATTATTAAAGTAAAAGTAGTGTCTAATGAATAAAAGCTCATAAAAGTGAATCGCAATGAAATCACGCAAACAAATTATGAAAAATAATTCAATACCGAATCAACTAACGGTTAAGTGCGGAAACGGCGACCAATGCGTGACACGAGGACACAACCACAATGTCGTCGAAATAACTCCGATAATTAGTATTCACTCAAATACTGTTTCCTTCAGTCGAAGATTCAACGAATAAATAGGTTTTACTCAAAGAATAAAAGAGAAGACAATGAAAAGACACTAATTATTGAAAATTGTGGAAACCTTTGTAGGCCTCAACACTATTTCAAAGCCGAATAGGTCTGAGCAGATATGAGTAGGTCTGAGTTGATCTGAATACGACTAAAAGCTCTTAAATGGGTTAATAGAAAAGTATTTGGAATTGGTTTAAGAAAAATCATTGTTATTATAATGACATTAGTTTTTGAATAAAACGTTAAACTTATTTAATCTCATCATTCGATTGAATCGATTTAAGCGCTGCAAATGTCAGTTCAATAACTAATCTGAAAGACATAAATGAAATACCAGTCGAAAGGGAATCTCTTTTCACTGGGGATAACGTTTTATGTCTTACATGTAAGCGATGTTCATATAATGCCATTCATTCGAGAGATGACAACCTGTATGTGCAGTGGAAGCACAGGTGAATTCATTTTGCATGATTTCATGCCAAGCAAACCGTTGGGTTCGCATTTTCCTCCTCTGGTACTCTTCTATCATTACGAGAAATCCCTCCTCCGAGCAGTGCATATAAGCATCTCTCATACACTCTCATACTCTCCCCCGCGACTCTAAACTGCCTTTTCTGACCTCGATCTTCATATGAAGCACCAAATCATGCCCAT
Source organism: Galumnidae sp. Gr-Ori-00277 (assembly GCA_034700165.1). Taxonomy (NCBI): domain Eukaryota; kingdom Metazoa; phylum Arthropoda; class Arachnida; order Sarcoptiformes; family Galumnidae; species Galumnidae sp. Gr-Ori-00277. The sequence goes on along the minus strand of JAQIXI010001110.1, from coordinate 13,389 downwards.
CCACAAACGGCGCTCATTTCTCGCCGGTCTTCTCGTGTGCGCTAAACATTGAAAAACTGTTGATTTTGTGGTCGAGAAAAAAGAGAAAAGAGATCTACTTTTGATAATTTTTGTGGAACACAACAAAACTCAAGGGATGCGCTCAGTCTTCGCTTTTTCTAATGTTTTGTGCGCTTTCCAGCATTGACTCACTTCTGACAAAAGTTTTTATTTTGATCGCAATTTTCAAAATATTATTAATTATTTGATTCAATTAAAAAAATACTTTACAATCAAATGATTGAATTTTCAATTAATTATTTTATATATTTTTTGTTTGTTTTAATTGACTTTAAGTGAAAATCTATTAATTATTTGAGTCACTGTTTTTAGACTCAAAGAAGAGTTAAGCAAAAAGTGATATTAATTTCAAACTTTTATGGGAGAAAAGAGTCTATCGTTGCCTAATAAGTGTTAAACTCTTGATTTGTGTCGTCATTAGAGTCAATATCAATTGCATTTGTGGTTTGGGTCGTGAGATAGTGTTAAGTCATTGAATCGGTACTTGCATTGTCTTAAACATCTAACTGGAAGTAAAGCTGGAGGTGAGTCCAATTTAAGAAGAATTTCAAATATAACTGTAAATAAATAAATGTATTAATAAATAACTCATTTGCTATCAAATATGCAAATCTGTTAAAACAATGTGAAAGAGCTCTCGATTTTGGTTTTTCTCGTTTCGATAAAATCAAAGTTTGATTCAAATGAATTGAGTTCTGTTGAAAAATTGAACGCATCGATGAATTCTTTGCTAATAGGATTGCCATCTTTCCGGCATCCGATCCTTTTGGAAATATAGATTTTAATGAGTGTCAGCACCACTTTTTTCAAATATCCCAGAGCTTCCAAATTTATGAATTCGTGGGAACCATTTAATTCTCAGGTAGTCCTCAGGTACGCATCATCTCACTTGACTTTAGCCCATTAGTTGTCGAGACACTGATCGCCAGTTAGGGACAACTGATTCCAATTTAACGATTTTGGCCGTTAAATCGGAAAATCGGTTGAACCAATTCTACTAATAATTGCTTCAGACTAACCATTAATTGTGTATTAGGTTTTCATCTGCAATAACAGACAAATCAAAGTCTACTCACTCTCGATATAAGGCTTTTTAATTTATACGTTTAGGAACACTGTTTTTAAAGGATGTTATGGATGGCAGACGCACCTGCCGTACAAATGCCAACAAAATAATTGCTCTTCAGAACCAACACATCTTTTTATTCAATACTATTACTGTTAGAGTTTTGCCACCTTTTCTGCTCATATTAATTGTTAGCAAAAAACTGAATTCAAAATTTATTCAAAACTATTTCATAGATTTTATAATTTTAGTAAATAAATGAAAAGTCAATCAAAGAATTAAAAAATTATAATTAATTAAAATCTTTGAAAAGTAAAGAATTCTTTGATTTGCTTTTTAAATGTTTTCGAAGCAAAATATAAGAGAATATAATATTTGTTGAATGAAAGTCATATGAATTTGCATTTCAATCAAATGATTGTTAATTTAATTATTAGTTTTTGTCAGTATTTTCATTGAGAACTTGATTTGTGAATTTCATTAGAAAAACAGATCAGTTTTCACGAACCGCTAAATCAGATGTTATTTTATGTAATGACTCTTAATTCTGAAAATCTTAAATCAATTCTCCACTAATTGATTGACATTCAATGATAAGTGTCTGAAATATTTCGTCAATAATTTCATGTATTGAGTGTTCGGTTGGATTCGGATTCCAATTCTGGTTATTTTGAGAGCTTTAGTATACTTTTAGTTTTGAGAGTAAATTATTGATTAACTGTTGAACTCTGAGCCAAAAATTGACTGAAATCATAAATATTTGTTTGTTTATTGCTTTTAGTCTATATAGTTAGCAAAACATACAAATAGTTAGGGTTCAAGGCTGGCATTGGACAGTTCTAAATATGGCTCTACTGTCCAATACTCTGGTCATTACACACTGACCTTCACTCAAAAACACTGATTGAAAAATCTGACAAAAAGACAAAATACCGAAAATATGCGAAATATATGCTTATATTTGCCATTATATGTATATAAGTGTATATAAGTGTATTGAAACATATTATTGTATATATTGTCTGATCTTTCCATTCAAAAACGTTTTTTCGTGATTTCAGTGCTAAGGGTTTCATATTCTCTGAGAAAAGCGATGATTTTTTTTCAAAGAATATTTTTACAGAAAATAATCGAATCAATTATTCAATGAATGGATGCAAATAATTAATTAGAAATATCTTGCACGATTTAGTCGCTCCGACTCCCAGTTTGTTCTAAAACTCTTCTCTAGTTTTCTTAATTCAATAGATTTAATAATAAACGAAAAGTTGTTAACTTAACTTAACTTGGGTTAAGCAGAAAAGTTAGCATAAAGTTAGCGCAAAGTTAGCATGGCTCTTCTAAGTATTGCTTTCACTATACATCCAATATATGGCTCACATTGAGAGTCAATTCTAGACTTAAGTCTTATTGAATTCAAGGCCAACATTTGATTCAGTGCTACACATCCTCTGGTAGTCAGTTATATAGACATCTAACCAATTGGATTAAATCGAAAAATAATGCTTTCATACAATACAAAGACTACTTCACAGAAATACTTGTACTGATTATTTTCAAATAAGTCCTTCCAGTGCTCTGTAAAGTCATTAGTTATAAAAAAAATATGATTCACGAGAATGTTATTGAATATTAAGTCAATGGTTGGCTAAATAGAAAACTGGATTTCATGCCTAACAAATTCATAGCAAAGAAATGAAAAATGAAATAATTATCTTCTTTTGCTTTCAATAAATTGGTTGCCGTAAAGAGAAATAGAGTCAAGAATTTGATTTGAGTTTTGTCTGACATAAAGAAAGTTAAGAAGTATTGGAATAATTACATCGCAATTGTATGGCACTAATAAACGCCTATTTTATCAATCAATTCAATAAAATAAGATTTTAGCGATTGAGCGGCACTTTTAGTTACAACGAAAACAAAAGTAATTGTCTGCCGATTGGTTGAGTTGGAGGGCAAGAGTAGTGCCAACATTTCAATAGATTCTAAAAATTCTCTTCAGTGGTGTATATAATGGATATATTGTGGCATTCGGTCTAATTTTACATTTAAGGGTTCTGTCAGTGCTGTCAGAGCTCTGTTTGACAATAAAAGTTTGAAACGCTTTTCCGTAATGAGTCCTTGAAGTGAAGATGTGATAGAGGTTTGGATAGAGGTTTGGATCAGTCCTTCCAAAGTCAGACAATTGCAACTGAGTTGTCAGTCCCGCCTGTGTTACTGTTTCTTATTGTTAATTCACTTGAGATGTTTTAGCAGAGAGTCCTTGTGTTGTGCGGTATTGTAGAAATAGGAGCTCAGATCAGTTGTAGAGCATTCATCAGGTGTACAGAATATCGTCACTTGATTAGGGGCGGACTCTTCTGCTTCTCCTATCATTTCATTGAGAGCCAGAGGGCTTTAATTTAACTTTCGTGTGAGAATATAGTAAACGGAAGGGCTCCCACTCATGACAGTACATGAGCGGCACCAGAATAGAAGGTCCGACACTAGAATAGAAGTCCCGATTCCAGTGTTAACTCTATCGACTCAAATACTAATATAAAAGTCTTTCAATCATTTTAGGCCTTGAAATGAAACGTTAGTGTCTTTTGATTACATTCATGGCTTTCCTTATAATAAAATAATATAATAGATTGAATCCAACGCCAAATGAGTTTAATTTTCTGTTGAAAAAAAGAGAGAAAGAACTGAAGAAATGGTGCAATCATTTGGGAAAATATAATGGATTTAAAGCTTTAATGCTTTAGTTGTGCGAAAAATTCAATGTCTCTTCAATTCAATGATATTTACAACTAATGTATTACATCAACTCTAAAGAAAGTAAAGAAATTTGTTGTCAAGATTTTCCTCTTTTAACAAATAGTGTCCAAAAAAACGTTTCATTTCCTCTATTTTTTTGTTCGGATTTAATATACATTTATTCGAATGATATCACTCTCGCCTTGAAATCAAAAGTGAAATCAAAAGTCAATACAAGAATTGAATATATAATTAGATTATAAGTCAATACTGAAAATTGATCACAAGATTTGCCAATCAATCCAATCATTTAAATGATGGCCATCTCTGGTATCAACGGTCGCATTGGTCTGTTGTGATAGTTTGGAAGAGCAGGAGTCGGGTCCACCTACTCTTCGGTCACGACGCTGTTATCCTTGGAAGTGAAGAACACAACGAAAGTGATTATTGGCTCAACAAATGCCTCAATTGCCTCACTGTTGAGTTATGCACTGACACAACAGACAACAGCATAACATCTTTTAGTTTAATTTCTTGTATTCACTCGAATTCCATATTTACTTATATTGTAATTGGATTTCCGTTTAACACACTTTTCGAGTTGTGTCACAACTTTTACTCTCAACGAATAGCGAATCAAATAAAGTGTCGATTTTAGTGAAGATGTTCTTTGCTTTCGTTGCTCTAATGTTTGTAAAACTTTAGTGAAAGGTATTTACGAAACGAGTGCTAATCTTTTAAATTTGTTTTACTTTTCAAGTTTATGCCTCAAATACTCCACTTTTTATTAGAATATATTTGAAATCAGATTCAGATTCAGATTCAGATCAATATTATGTGTATTAAAACTAATTTCTAATAAATCGGTCAAAAGACTGTCAAGACTAGTATCACAAGTGTTATGTCATTCGAAGTGAGTTTCTCTCAAACCAGTGTCTCGTTTCAGATCTGGTGATAAATTTATTAATTATTTAAGTTTTCAAGTTTTCATTATTTATTCCGAAGAGTTTTCACTCAAATATTTATATAAATCAAGTTTAGGTGTGTTTTGAAATACAGTAATAATTGTGTGAATGTGGAGCATAAGATGCCATCACTCATACCTCATAGCACAGAATACCTCTTTTATTCACTGTTATTATAGTTTATTCTTCTAATTATTCAAATCAAGTTTAAAGTGAAAACAAAAGTGGGCTAATGTTTAGTCAACAGTGAAAACAATAATTTAAACAACACTTATGACCACATTTAATGAATAGATGATTGGGTGGATTTACATTAATATTTGTGCTCTAATTTTTTTCAGATGAATCAACTGTGCAAAGTGTGCGGCGAACCGGCAGCAGGATATCATTTTGGTGCCTTCACCTGTGAGGGATGTAAGGTATGGCGGAATACACTTTCACTATTCATTCATTACTCAATTTGTTTAACATTCATTAACCACAGCCTCACTCTTACACCGCACAACCACTCTATCATTCATAACATCTTTCTATTTATTAATCATAATATCCTTAAGCAAAGTATATCTTAAAAGTAAGGCTCAGAATTAGAACGAATTTTAATTCAATAAATTTTAATCCATTTCTTTAGAGATTAAAAATATAACAATTTTTTTGAATTAAATTTTCAATTAATGTCTTAAAGGCATCAGATTTTATTGATTGCGACTCATCTTCTCTTCACTTTAATTTCTCCTTTTTTTTCTTTATTTGTCAATGTTTTAGCAAAAAGAGGTCATCCGTTTGCAATTGACCCTGAATTAAATGATAGCAATGAGCCTCTATTCTGTGCTGTGCTGTTGTATACCATACAAAAAACAATTTTTAGTCATAACAGTAAAGAAAGTTAATTGCATTCAACAAATGATTTTTAGTGACAATAATACGCCTCACTTTTCCTCAAAGAGAGGACAGAACTCCGATAGTGTCAGTACTGTCAGTATGTCTGAAAAAAATAAAAGTTAACTTTAAATGACTGTAAAATAGAGATCATTAGCGAAGAGGGGAGACACAGATCCGGAATTGTGATTTGAATTTCAATAACGCGATCAGAATATGGATGCCCTCATCGATAAGATGACATTCCTTTGATGTGCTATTCATAGTTAGAGACAGGTATTAGTATTAGTGTTCAAAATATTACTATAAAAGTGCAACGATTTAAATGATTTAAAATCTATTCTCCCCTTCAAAGCAACCGAACGGAAAAATAATATATGGTTTTGACTGTTATGAGCAAATGTGCAGGGTCAAAATGAAATAATGAAGTATATTTAGAATAAAAATGTCAGCTAAAAAGGAATAAGTGTACATAAAAAATTCAATTTTACTCTATTTACTATGTTTTTCATAAAAGAATGAAAAAGATTAAAATAATTCATTGGTTTGAGAAATGATGTTTAAAACATGAGTTCCACCGCTAAATGAAATTCTAAATAATGTATATTAAGTCTGAAAAATGAAAAACCAATCGTTAGTTTGTTTAATAGTTTCAGTCCTTACGGACCGATCTTTTGTTTATCTGAATCTGCAGTTTATTTGTCACGAAATAATAGCTTTTCGTCTAATTTATGGATTGCATTATCTTTTGGATAATAATTGTAGTGAAAGACAAAAAAAGAGTAAAAAGAAAGGAAATGTTAAACTCTCTTCAAATTGCAAGTCGTATGCAATACAAGTATATTCAAGGATATAAAATTCACTATTTTATGCATTTCATGCTTTACTTTTTCTTCATACAAAAGCACAGCACAAGTATTACGCAATTATAACACTTCTACAGCGATTCAAGTGTTTTACAAAATCTCAATTCAAAAAAAAATCAGAATTAGATTAATGAGAATCAATTGGCGGTGTTTTAAGCGCTTCACATAATTTGTTTAACATTTCTTTTTATTTGAAGTCAAATCTTTTGCAATATTTATGTATTGCTTTTGTGTCTTCATTTGAGGGAATGACTTGAATCACGGTTTGGATTTTACTATTTTTTTTGCGTAACTATAACTTGAATAACTAGGTTACTCTTTCGTGCTTTAAGGCAAAGATAAAGAATACTTTCACTTACAAAGAGATCATAGCATAGATCACAAAACAATTTTATATTAATTTGATTCGTCTGTTAATTTCGCCAACGCTTTGCTTCTATTGAGCAATCATTTAATAACTCATTCAATATATATCTAATTAATTGACTCTTTTTTATTTTATTACTCAAATTCTTTAATACATTTTTTATATAAATTTTTATTTGTTTTAATCCAAATTAGATTCAGAGCGCTATTGATTTTATTTAATTAGTTAATGGATTAATTGATTAATTGGCTTTCAATCAGACAATAAATTAAATTTGGATTTAGGTCTGAACTAAATTAGCTTATCATTCATTAACTCATTAATACCTTAGTTCTTATCATTCATCACACCTTGCATTTGAGCTCAATGTAAATATATTGTATACATTGACATAACTTTCTCTTAAATTGATTATTAATTTATTAATTATTCAATATTTTTCTCTTTTATTTCGTTTGCAATTCAAAGGCAATGCATTAAACTTATAAATATAACCGTATTTTTCACGAATTGTTTTATATATATATTGTGACTAAATTTTGCAATCATTCGATTAATAGGGGATAACACGGATTCAAATAATAATTACATTTTACCGCTTATTTGAAAACTCATTGTATTCTTTCTATGATAATAAAAAAGTGGAATCTTTTTAGGTTTAAGTTTTCAATGTTTTCCTCAATTCTTTCATTAAATATTAGAATTAACACACAATCAGTGCATTCAAGACTCAAATCTTATCCAAAGTTAAGACACTTTTAAACGCTTTAATTTTTATAATTATTTTCCGCTAAAATTTCTCTCAAATTATTTCAATATTGAAGTTATAGTGAAAATTAGTTCAAAAACGAATTTCTTTTGCAAAAAAGTCAAACATTGTGTGAGTTCTGACACTTAATATAAATCATCGGTTAATTCACGGCTTTTTAGGCCTTCGAGTGACGCAAATATCTATTTGTGTTAAAAATGAATTAAATCTCGTAATTTAATGACTTTTTCCTAGAGTTTAGGAAAAGATGCGATACTTTTTCTAATATTAGTTTACACCTATTTCTTGGAACATTTTAAAGAGTTGTCGGTTTGGTTTTTATGTTAATTTGCAAAAATGTAATTATAAGTGAAGATCAGTTATAATTAATTTTCATTTCTCCTGATTTTTAATAATTTCCTTCAAAGCGGTAAAAGTAGTTTAAGGCAGAAATTTAATAGAAATTCAGTTGTCATTTGAGGATTGCCTTCGATTGCAAGACTTGATCGATGATTGTATTGCTTAATATCGCACCAAAACATCTTCTATTCAGATCTGGAACAGTGTTCTGCTTTCCTTTTGCTATAATCTGCAACTCAATCATATGATGTTTTTTGCCTTAACTTAACTAAAAATCTAAATAAAATGCTTTGAATTTCAAATAACTTTATTTCTAGAAATAAGAAGAAAGAAAAAAATCCTTTTTATTTAAAAAATGAAAGCAATAGCTTTACCAACAAAAGCCAAGGCTGTGGTTGTGTTGGTTGTGCTTATATTTGAGATGAGATTCCATTCATTTCAAGATCAGATTATTTTCTTCTCTTTAAAGTTTTTATAAGAGTGAATGCAACGGGAGGTGCGTTTATGGCTAATAACAATCAATCCTTCAAATATTGAATGAAATAAAATTTAATTTAAATGAAATTAAACGAAACTAAACGAAAGGCACATATTTTTCAATAAAAATTTGTTTCATTTTGTTTTCTCTGTTAATCATTTCACTTAAATTAGAATTCACTTAAAGAGATGCTTTTATTATAACCAGGGATGACCAAGGTCAACCACATTGAAACGTTTGGGGAAAATAGTTTGAAGCAATTTTTGATGATTAAGTCTCAAATCAATTATTCATTGATTATTCAATTGAAGGCAATTTTCTATTGAAAATTCTTTTCACGAAATTGTGTTATGAATTTCTATCGACGAGTAATACAATTAATTTTCTCATCTTTACTTTTGGTTACCCCATCTTAGTTTTGTGACCCAGTTATGTAAAAAATGTCCTCGAATTGCACCCACGCACTTTCTAATGTTCTATCATAAGTCTGTTAATAGAAGAAAAATGGTTTTTGTCTTTAAAGAGTTCCCACTTATTATGAGAGGCATTAACTACATTAACAACATTTACCACTTATTTGAGTATTCAAAACGTGGGATCAAAACAATACCGTTTATATTAATACTGTTTTATACTTTCTTTTTCCAGTTCTTAATATTGAATATTATTTATGAAATTTATGCAAAGCTATGACTCTCGACAAGTAATTGGGCCGCACTTTATGGTAACATCTCTTTATATGCTCAACCAATTTACTCAAAAAGAAAATTTGATTAAAATTGAAAGACTTTTACTTTAATTATCGCAATTGACATACAAATCGGTTTATATGTTTTGCGTAACACAATTGTTATTTAAGCGAAGGATGAGTTTTTCAGGTTATCTCATTTATGATTGTTTTGCCCAAACAATGTCAAGTTTAATGCACAGGACCATTACTAAACACACCGCCACTGCCATCAATGTTTTCACTCATCCCTTATTTTAAGACATGTTAAGTGTGAGAACTGCAGAATAGCCGCCAATTATTATTTCAATTTATTTGGTCACGAATTGAATTCTTGTATTTCACTCTATCTATGATTTTGGTCGCAGATATATACCAATAATAGATATGTGACCTCTAGTAATGAATTGCTCCCAACTCTTCAATGGTTTTGTTTGAGACTAGAGTCAAGTGAAACGCTTGACATTATATCGAAGCGATGATAGATTGTATTTCCGTGCCGTCCATCCAATTATAGAAAAGGTTATCAAATAGAGTTATGATTGGCTGCCATTGACTGCCATTGGCTTCCTTTGGCTTCCTTTGGATTCCATTGAATGTCATCACATCTCAAACAAATGTAATGTAATCACAATGTAATGAAAGTAATGAAATGAAATTATGTTTTCATTCTTCGTGTGAAATGTGAGCTCAATATAAAGTATAGAAAGTCTAAGACTCTAAATGGGTCTCAAACTCTATGAGAAATTCATTCTTACAAAATAAGTTGTCTTTCATTGAGAGCTTTCACTTGAATTAAGAATTTTTGATAATTTAATGATTCAATGATTATCTCATTTTTCTTCTCTTAAACCAATTCGTTGGGAAAATTCATGAAAATTTATTTAGTGATAAGACTCGACTCGATATCCGAAGTGACAAAACAATTGAAGTTAAAAATTGTCTTTAAATGAATTTTCATTACTTTGTTTCTCGTCTTTCTTTTGTATCGCTATTAAAAAAGATTGAATTTTCAGTTTTAATTTCTGATTACTTTTCAATTGTAAGGGTTTCACAATCGCAGCACAGCATAAGAATATTAGAACATATAAACGAATTATATTATTATATATAATTGCTTTGTATTATATTTGTTGTGTTATTAAGATGTGAATGTTTTCAATGGTTTCAATTTTCCTAACACTATATGATAGCACCGTTTCTTAAGTCAATCTCTTCTATGATTCAATACAGAGATAATAATCGTTTGTTAATTTGAGGATTAGGTCATTGGATTACTCGAAAGGCCTGTTGTTTGAGTTAAAGTTAATTAAAACCATACCTTATGTATACATTCTATTAAATTAACGGTATTTCATGGCTTTAATAATTTATTCGTCACTGAAAAGCATTTTATTTTTAGATTTCATTTTCATTTTCAAATCATCAAAACTTAATTTATTCGCTAAATTATTTCAGAGCATTTCAGGCACTCAAAGCACTGGTAATCAATTTTTTCTTTTTTATTACATGATTTTCAATCTTAATATTAATAGCAATTGTATTTCAAAATTTAATGTTTGATTCATATAACTGTCTATAATATAATTTATTCATTAAAATCTGAAATAAACTTCTAAATAGGGTTTAAATAAAATTAAAACTCAAGAAAAAGAACTGATTTGTTATATAACGTGAATATATTAGCCATAAACCAATTTTAAGGCACGATATGTCTCAATGTTTTTCTCAATATATCTTTCGTAATATTTTTCAATTTTTATGATTAAAACATTTGAATATAATCTAAAATACGTTTTTTTTCTTTAAGAAATTTTCATTGAATTTCATTGAAAATAATGATTTTAATAATGAAAATAAATTATTTGTTTGTATTATATAATAAAGAAATAATTTGATGATAGCATAGTTTGGGCCGACTCTTACATAAGTAATATTTGTGAACATTATTGTACTCTACTCTCAATTTTGAGTAAATGTTATGAAATAAGAACTTTATTGAAAACAACATTTATTATAAGAAAAGAGGAATTAATGTACAGTTTTTCTGCAATTTAGTAAATAATTTGTTGGCATCTCATCAGCCCTATTGCGGTCCCATTTTTCATCTTTTATTCATTATTACTCTATTCTTAACGCAATTCAAGGAATATAAGAAAAGTGGATCGACTCTAACCGACTCCAACTGATTCTTACAAAAAGTTTTGAATATATATATATTTTTGAATGAATACAATCAAAGACAACACAACAAAACGCAATACATTAGTGAATGAAAGAGAAGAGAAAACAGGTCTTTCTGAATAGGTTTGGGCTCAGAAACAAAAATATTCAATTAGTTTGGGGTAAAATTCGTGATTTTGCAAATTATCAATTCTTATGGCTTATGTTGGGTTTGGGTCAGGTATTAGCGAGAAATGGTATGCTTTATGTTAGGTTTGTTCGCACAATACCCTCTAAAGGAGAGCATATCATTATTTGTTTAAACAGAGCGACCCTTTTGTTGCTGTCATTTCGACTGAATTTCATTTACAACGGATTCTCTTAATGTTGAGATTCAGGACTAACTTTTGACTTATGAGACCAACAACTTTACGAATCGAATCTAACATTACCTGTGCTATTGACTCTTGCATTGCCTTTACCACTACCACTACTATTGACTGTTCCATAAACTTATAGTTATTCGGATCTAAAATTACATTCAATGCTTATAAAAGCAAAGTTCCTGTCGATGTCTATTCCCTCCATGTATTCCATACTCAAACGGAAGTCAATCATTTCTGAAGAGTTTGTCGTATTATTGCTCACGTTTTTAGACTTTTTACAGTTTTTACAGTTTCTCTCTATTCTCTGACTTCACGCTTCCGTAAACAGTGTTTCAGTGTTTTAGACATTCATTTTTCATCTCAAGTCTATCGAATAATTTTGAATTTTTCACTACTTTTCTAATTTTACTCAAATTTTATTCGTAATTCAAACTGAAATAAAAAATTAAGACATTATCTGAAAGATTCAAATGATGTCATTATTTGATAAAAACATTTAATTGAGTAAAGTATACACGTCTTAACTATTAGAGTAGGGATCAATTCACAAAATTACCAAACTTTCAATTTAAAGATATATAAACTTATAGAGTTTTTGGGAAAATTACTTTAAAGTGTCAACAAATTGTATTTCACACTAATCTTATACTATTTGACTCAAAAAACAAGATTTTTTATTTTACTCAGTTTTTAATAAAAAGTTATTCGAACGGTTTTTTGCTAGACAACATTTCCGTTAATTTTGATATATTGTTTTTATATATCATTATTAATGATTCATTAAATTTAACACAAAATTAACAATTTTTTAATTTAATTAAATATTATATGAATACTGTCTCTAATTTTTATAATTTTAGTCAATTCACTCAATCCTTTTGTCCGGCGCTTACTTTTATCGCTATCTATAAATATTGTGTTTCAAACCACTAAAATCATTGGAGGAAAATCTACTAAAATCTAAAGTAGATTCTAAACCATAAGTAGCGGAACTACTTCTATGAAGTCGTCATATATTCGCACATTTTATTTCTCATTTCGAGTCAAAACATAAAAATAAATAAAAAGATTTATATTGAAAAGTGACTGATTTTTAAGAGAAGGAATTTAATATAGAAATGCCTCGAATATTATTCGAAAAAATTTTGATTTTTTAAAATAAATCAAATTTTAAATTAGAGGATGAAATCGGAACGGAACGGACCTGAACTGATTTGACCCCCACCGATGAGGTCCGAACATTTTTAATAATAGAAGATTTTGCATATTTTTCTCTTTATAAGTAATTATATTTCGTAGTGAAGTCTATTCATTATTTAGTCAATTATTCATTAAAATGGGACTTAAGAACAGATAATAAGACGAATAAAATATTTATGAATACAAAAATTAATATATAGAGACTGTGGACAACACTGACATATACTTAGATATATATTCTTTAAAGTAGACCGTCAAAAGTGATAGATATGTGAAAAATAGCATCATGCAAATATTGTTAAAAAATTTCGGGCCGGACCTAAAATCCGATTTCATCCTCCATTTCAAATCATAATTTTACGCAATAAAATAGTCTCTCTCTCTC
>JAQIXI010001109.1:0-15777 GCA_034700165.1 Galumnidae sp. Gr-Ori-00277 | reverse complement strand
TATTAAAATAAGAGAAATACAACAAAAGCCATACGATTATCATCGATTAGCAAATGATAGCGACTGATCTCCAAATGATAGTCACCGGACTTTAAAATTAAATTATATTTTATAAGAAATAATAATTCAATAAATTGGGTAAATTTAATAGAATTGTTTATATATTTTTTACTATTATTATTAAAATGATATCAATTATCTAAAATTAGAATAAACAAGGTTTGAGGGCAAAGCCTATATCCACTAATAAACTATGTAGTGTACTAGTAAACATGGGTAATGTATTTTTTCCCTAATTTTTTACCAATTTAGATACAGCGGGATTGGTAGAGGATATCAAGAGGATCAATAATATATAAGTTTCATAGCCCCAAACCTGTGCATTTTTTCGCTAGAGGGCCCTAAAATTGAGAATTTCAAGCTGCGAATTGGGGACATTTATATATCAAATCATATGTTTTCGAGCATTAAGACACCGAAGCTGACATTAAATTTTACAAATTTATTTAAATAATAAAGTTGTGAATGATAAAACAAGATTTTCAATGGTTTTTATGTAATTTTTAATGTAATTCAATAGATATATTAAATTTAATGTCAGATTCGTTTTCAGAATGCAAAAGAATATATGATTTAACATATAAATGTTCTCAATTCGCAACTTAAAAATTTCAAATTTAAAGCCCTCTAGCGGAAAAATGCTCAGAGTTGGGGCTATGAGACATCAATCCAATAATCCTAAGAATAGGTTTATTAGGGATGGATAGCTATAAACTGTGTATAATTGTGTATAATACAAAATAACACAATGTATAATACAAAGAAAAATGGCAATTTCGGTGTAAGCTTGCCCCCGAAATTTTTCGTTTGCAATCGATAGAAGACATTGAGCTGAACTCAAAAATATAAAAATATTTAGGAATTTTCATAAGGTTTACCCGCTAGAGAGCGTCAAAGTATGACTTTTCAACTTTGAATTTTTAATTTATGAGATATGTAATCCCACTAAATCAAGCATTCTGAATCGAATAAAATAGGTCTCTATCTCTTGCAACAAATAACTTTTGAGATATACATGTTTTTTTGGTAATAATCTATCAAAACTCATTCTGATCTTCAAAAGTTTTAAAGTTTTCAATTTTTTATTTTCATCAATTATTATTCTTCATCAAAAATCAATGGCAGTTTAATTCATAAATTTCGTGAAAAACAAGAATTACGCCTAAAATATAATTTTAAATTTTTGGAATTTTTAAAAAGCGTTCTATTTCGAAAACTATTAATGATGGAACATTTTGGACAACAGCAATCGAATTAGCATAAGCATTTAAGTCCAAAAACATATACTATATTGATTTTTATTTTCTGACTTTGACGCCCTCTAGCGGCTGAACCATATAAGTTATCAAACATATTTTTACTTAATTGAGTACAGTTTGATGTCCTCTATCAAATGCATATAAAATATCCCGGGGGCAAGCTTACACTTTTAGAAGCTGAGGGGCTGCCATCCTTCTTTATCCAGCTATTTAGAACTAGAAAATAAAGTGCCAATTTTTCCAAAATATACCCAATTTGTAATAAATTAATAATTTTCCACACTTTTGCTAATTTTACCTTGCTCTAGACCTCCCCCTTTATACCCCCAAAGAATATATCTTTGTCACGAGTGAGCAGGTATAATTCACATTATATGAATCATATATTAATGTGATACTTTTGAATAATTAATACATAATTTAATAGTTTCTTGGTTATCATTATCCAAACTTTCATAAATATCCTAGAATAAAATCTTTCATTTTCTTTTTACAATTTTTACAATATCTCACACTAAAAACCAAGATAATTTTTTAAATTTCAAATTTACATTTTATAAAATCTTTTTAAATAAAAAATAATAAGTTTTAAATTATAGAGAAATTCAAAAGTAATTTTACTTTAAAGCAATTCATTAATTGTTTATAAAAATTTTGTCAATTTTTATAAGAAAAGAATTTTAACTATTTTAAAAAAAAAGTTTAAAATATTACATAAATTGAGTCAATATTTGTTTATATGAATTCAAATTAAAGTCTGAAGCCTTTAATCGATAGTATTTATAATAAATATTTAGATAAAAATATAAAATCAATTTATGATATCTATTAATAGATTTTTGTAATAATAAAATTAAAAACACATAAATCTATGATTGGTTTAAAAGCAGTTTAATTCCAACTTTAATCGCGAGATATCGGTATTAATAAATTTATTAATAATTCTTTGCTATGATTGCAAAATGAGGTCATTTTGGCATTAATTTGAAAACAATGTATATATTCACTAATCGATTGATAAAATAAATTACCTTGACACGACACATCTAATCCTTTAGTTATTTCTTGACATGCACAGGGCTTAATCAATGGTCGAGCGGGACAGCCATATCTCAAACCAGACGAACACAATTGGATGAGAAGTGATAGAAAAATCAAATGGAAAATCCTTTTCTCTTGTCTTTGTTTTGCGACAATTGTCTGCATTTTGTTTCTGATTTACATTTATATGAATCCAATGATTTGTTTGCCATCAAATCATTTCTGAAAATATTAAACACTTTTTTATTGAAAATCGAGTCAAGAAATTCTCAAAAAAGATTTATTCCAAATATTTTGAATAACAAAAATGAAAGTGTTTTATCTAGATAGGTTTGTTATGCTTCATATAGTATGTTCTAAAACAACATTCTAGCTCAAATCATTCAAATAAAATATTTATTACCACTTTATGTTCTATTATTTAAAAAAAATCAGTAAAATATTAACTTTGAAATCAGTGTTAAATCAAATAATTAAAAAGAATTGTCATTTTATTAATAATAAATTATCCATGCTCAATAATTATTTGCTTTATATTAATTAATTTCCGGTTAATGTTTTCCAAATTTTATGAACAAAAAGTCAGTCATTAATAATAACTCAATTATAGAGTGTTTCCACAGACGGTTACCATCAATCAGATTCCGGATCAAAGAATGTCATAAAACTATTACATGAAATAAATGAAAAGTGTTCTGAAGACACACACAATACAAATATAAATGATTGTAATCTTACAAAATTTTCAATTGTTATTTTGCAAACCATTAATATATTGAATGCATTAAATAATAGATTGAATTTTCGACTAAAAAAAGAGACTTAAATAAAATGAATGGAAAAAACATTTGTTTGGAAACATTGTCTACATTTACAACAATTAAAGACAATAAAAGAAAGTTTCAGTGAAATAAAGTTAAATATTTGAGTGGACACAACTCACCGCTGTATCAGAATTTAGAGGACTTGAGAGCAATGTCTTATAGGAGAAAAGCATATGTTTAAAGCGATATAAAGAGTAATACATAATTCAAAAGTGATATTAAATGATTTTAGAGCCAAAATACTATAAATACCATAAAGAAGGCGCACATCAAAGGAATTTTGTAGACAAACACTGAGTGCTGTTGTGTTGCTTCAAAAGCTTTGTATTCTGTGTGCACTCTATTCTAGTTATCATTCAAATACAGGAAGAACTGTAGGAATGGTATCGATTTCTTGCTTCTGATAACTAAATGTTCAATTTTGCTCAAAGTCTTGCGCAGACATCCAATCGCTGTTCTTAAATAGAGAGAACACTGAGTCTAACCTTCTCTGACTATTATATCACTCTTTTCACTGAATATTGGTTTGGAAGCCAACCACTGCTTCAAATCAGTTACAAAACTGACAGTTAGGAATCCACTCAATACACTGACAATCAATAGCTATTTAATCAATGGATAAGTGGAGACAACCATTCAATTAACTGATGAACAAATCATATCTCAAATTAAATTCTTTTTCGAATCATTTTTTAGTTAAAATTATTTCTTAAATATTAAAACAATTTTTATATATGTCTTTGAATTGAGAATAAATGATTAATAAGATATAAAATGTAATAGATCAAATTAGTTTTATACAAATTTCCAATTCAATGATTAGTTAAATAAATATTAATATTTAATTGAAATTTTAATTAAAAAAAATGAAATAAATTGTTAAAAGTTTGGACACAACTATTGATTGATTTGTACGTAAAGTAAAGAATAATATCATTAAATGAGTCAAAAATCAATTAATTTGATTTAAAAATTGGAATAAAATTAGTTAAATACTAATCGAGTTCATTTAAAGATCAGTTGGGGTCAATTCCGATTAAGTTCTTCGATGAGGTCATAGAATGAAGTGACGAACCATTTGGCCTCTTTCTTCACTTTCTCTCGGATTTGATTCCCTCCAAAACCAATGAATGCGTCCTAAATATTATGAAACATATTTTCATTGGAAATAGAATTTTGTTTATTCGTTGTGTAAATGAATACCGCCGGAGGACAGGCTTCCAAATCAGTGACTCCATCGCCAACCATTACAACTCTTTGATATCCCTGTAAATGTTTAAGGTATGCGACCACCTGTGCCTTTCCATCCTGTTGTGATGTCGGTTCCGTTTCATCAAATCCGGCATAACTTCCTGTAAGATGAGTTGTGATCAGAATAATTAAAATTATTTTATTGTTTTTCAATACTAACCGTCGAAATAGAATTTGATTCGATTCGCAAAAATATTTTTGAAGGGAATGTTTAGCTCTTTGGCCACCGATTCGATAATTGTATAGAAACCGCCCGAAACTAAATATACATCGATATCCCTCTGATGTAGTAAACTCACCAATTCTCTAATATTTGCAAAATATCTTTAATACTAAACTTCTTATTACATATTATATAAGATTAAAATAAATGATTTTAAGATAAATGAGACATAAATTCTAATTCATTTTTCTAAAACTCAATTATTTTTTATAATTTTATTTCAAATTATTAATAAATCAAAACTTTGTTTAAATAGAATCACAAAATTGTTGACTAGAATATTCTGGAAAATGTTTTAAGAACCTATTATCTATTAAAGGTTCAAAACTAATTCAAAGTCGCATTATTTTACTCTTTTTTGGATTCATAGCATTTAATCCATTGAATAGATTTTCTTCGATCGATAGAGAAAGCAATCATTTGGTGTGAGTTTCGACTCAATGAATGAATTATTATATAAGAGATGAAAGTTTGATGTAATAGAAAGTGGTTTACTTCTAATCTAAAATAAAAGCAAAACTAAACACAAAACACGAAAAGCCAAAGAAATTATAAGTATTCAGAATACAAATGAAGTAATTGTCAAAAATGTCAGTTCCAGACATTCAAAAACAAGACTTTATGCAAAACAGTGGATATCCTTAACTTAATATTA
This sequence comes from Galumnidae sp. Gr-Ori-00277, assembly GCA_034700165.1. NCBI lineage: Eukaryota > Metazoa > Arthropoda > Arachnida > Sarcoptiformes > Galumnidae > Galumnidae sp. Gr-Ori-00277. Next base: position 10,464 of record JAQIXI010001109.1, on the reverse strand, counting down.
AGGGAAAATTCCGTTTTCAAGTAGAAGTTTAAGGTGACCTTGCTTAAACTAATAAATAATGACTTAAATTGATATATGAACGATCGATAAATGAATTCACCAAGGACTTTGATTTTATCCAAAGTACGGCTGAATATATTTTTTAAAAATTTGCTCAAAATATTTGTTATAATCCAATAAAAAATTGTTTATTTTTAATAAATTATTATATAAAAAGTTTTTTCAAATAATGAGTCTTTTTTAATGAGAAAATATGACCAAAATATTCAATAAATATTATCAGAGATAAGACTAACTTTTAAGATATAAAAATATTTTCAATGATTTACAGACAAATTGTAAGAAATTAATGGAAAACATTAGAACACATTTAAGAACATTAAAATTCTTTATTATATAATATATGAATAAATCATATTTTTATTAATAAACTTTAGCTCACAATTTATATATATCTATATCTAACAGAAAAATGCTTTTTCAAGAAAAAAATAAAGATTTTTCATTTGAATTAGATATAAATGAAAAAAGTAAAGTACCAAATACTCGTTTGATTGCATTATGGAATAAATATTTGATTAAAGGACAGAATAAATAAAATATTCGAATATATGATGAATGAAACCGATTTCTGTTAATTTTGATTATTATTTCAATATAAGAGAAAAACGTTATAAATATCTTGTGAAAAATAAAACAGAATTTTAATAATCTTTAGCTTTAATTCAAAGTTATTCGCATTAATAATCTCTAAAATGATTTTATCGATGATCTACTGTTAAACAGCATATCTCTCCCATTAAGTCTAATTAATCGTGAATTTAAAATAGATAATAATTGAGCCTTGAAAATTATTTTGAAAAATATAAGTGAAATCTCTCTCTCTCTCTCTCTCTCTCTCTCTCTCTCTCTCTCTCTCCCCTAAAATTATTCCTTGAAATTGAGATAAAATAAAATAAAATTGAAAATTCTTATTACAATTTTATTATAAAAAGTTTTGTTGAGTAATGGCACTAAAAGTGATTTTTAGTTTTTTTTAATTTTTGAAGAATAAATTTAAGTTAAAGTCTTATGAAATGAATTTTTAGGAAAAAATGAATAAAAAGTTAAACTTAATTTTTGATAGTTATTTGACTTACTTAATGCCAGGCGTTAATCTGGGTGGATGAGTTCTTATATATTCTTTGAACATTTGAACACTGGGTTGGATCAGATCAAGTCTTTGTGCCAATGCATCCCTAAAACTACAGCCCCCTCTCATCGCTCTTCGAGTCCTTTAAATGAAAGTTAAGAAAAACTTGATTTTTTAGTTTTCAATTATTTGAGGAAAAGTGACAGATATTTGACATAAAAGGCAAAGTGTCTCACATTTCCATTACTTCCTTCTCTTTTCCGGCAAACTTTGCGATTTCATCGATCGCTTCGTCTCTACAAACGGTTGAGTCGACATCAAAACATACGGCGTCTGAACCGCGAAATATAGCTCTGATTCGGCTGTCGTTCGAAGGAATTGACATTTCGTTGATTTTCTTTCTTTGATTTGTTTTTGACAATAAGTTTATCGATAATATTCTTAATAATAACTTTTGTTGAGCCCTGAGTTTAAAGAGAAATACTTTTGGAAATATTGGAAAATAAAACAAAGAAAGTTATAAATTAAATACAAACTACAGTTGAATTGACTAAGTTGACTAAGTTGACTGGCTACTCTCAATATATTCAATTTACTTGTGCATTGATAAGAGTGTATAGTAATTATTGGTCGCTTCTCATACTCAACACTATTCCTTAGCCAATGAAAGAGCACTTAACCAGAGAAAGCCTTGATATCAATTGATCCGAACGTCATTCTTATGCAATAATTTGATAGTAATTATCTGGTGATGTGTTTCCCATCAAAAAAAGATTAAATAACTCAATCGTTAACAGAAAAATCTATTTTTATTTGGCGTCAATTTGTCTGCTTTTAGACTAATATCTAAAAATTGTGATTTTAATCATTTTTATTACATTTAATAGGAATTCGTTGCTCTCATTTCACTCCCATTTGTTTCTCTTTTATTTTAAGTTAAAAAAATAGTTTTTAAAATAAATTAAAGTTAAATTATGATGAAATTAATGTCAATATTGAGTTCAATCCGGGTTTGAATAAACACTAAAATCTATTTCTACGATAAGACAATCAGTCCTCAAACGAATGCCTTCGAAGGACTTTTTGATTCATTACTTATTTATTTCGAAGAAATCTCTACTAAAAAAATATAATAAGAAAATTCTTATTAAACAATATATCCTGAAATAAAAGTCACTTAAATTGCATTTTTGTAACATTTGTTGGCATTGGGTTACAAATATTGACAATTAGTCACATTTGATCACATGTTGTGTTTCTTTTATTTGTCAAAACAATCGCAAAACAATTTTTCTTCGGATTAATTTGTGGCAAATAAAGTAAACAAGGGGTACATGCGTTGAATATACACATGTGCTGTATATCTATATCAAATATGTAGAGGTTATGCCTTTCAAATGATTTTGAAATTTTCAGTTATTTTTTTCACTATTTATGTGAAAGTTATTATATACAGGAAAACCTCTATAATTCCAACTCTCTATATGTCGAACCTTTTCTCTAATTGGAACCTGGCATGTTTGCAATTTTCAGATATAATAATAGCACTCTATATATAATCCGAACTTTTTTATATTTCGACTTATTTTATAAAATTGTGTAAAGTTTTAATGTATTTTTTGAATCATAAATTATTACAGGGATGGCGAAAGAAACCGATCCTAGGGGTGAATTGGTCAAAATACCCCACCCTAGAACTAAAAACATCGATAAACCTAGTGCTTTTCCATAGATCATAATGTTAAGGTTTCAAAATCTTAGGGGATATTTTGCCTATTTTTCATGGAGACGGGTATTATGGAAATCCTGTTTATAGTCTAAATTTTAGATTCTAAAATATAGACTCAATATTAAAGTCGAGTATTAAGGTCATTTGAATACTGTAATTCATTGTCGGAGAAAATGTTAACAAAACAGATATTTTATTTTTTTAATAGAAATGCATTTACCAAGTAAAATGTAGTATAAAATGTATAGAGAATTACCTTGCTCCCACTCACCCGCCAACTCATAATTTGCAATAAATTTGTCTGATATTCTTAAGACTTTCATTGAGAATATGACTGAAAACTTTAATTTATCGCTAAATATATTCAAATCAAATTCATTTCATTAAATTTGAGTAATTATTAGAGGTGAGTCTCGTTTCTCGAATTCCCGGGTCTCGATCGGGAATTAGTTTTCTCGATCCCGATTGGGTATAGTCGAGACTCTCGAACGAGTCTCGAATGATTCAAAATAGTTTTAAGTGTATTTAGAAACACAATATTAAACTAATTATTTTAATTTATTATATTTTAAAAATATTTCAAGCAAGCTCAATTCAATAAATATTGTAATATTTGCTTTAAATTCTTACTTAATATGAATAAATTTCCTGTTCTTTATTAAATTTAAATGAATTCGAATAACTTTTATTTTAAAAAAATTATTCATTCAAATCAATTATTTCGAGACTCTAGTCTACTCTCGATCTCAACCGGGAATTCCTTTTCAAGTCCCGGGAGTTGATTTTGGCCTCGAGACCTACAACTAGTAATTATTCAAATTATAACTTTGAAAAACTCAATAAAATTTTTATCATTAAATATCCCTTAAATGTAGTGTCCATTAGTTTTGACCATAACCCTTTTTTTACTTTTTTTTCAAAGATAAGTTTCCTAAAAATGAGTTCAAAGTGAATTTTTATTACATCAAAGCAACAATGCAAATTCAGACAGTTTCTTTTTTAGAAAATTTCGTGCGTGTATGACATGAACAAGCACATAAAATCTATTCCTATATAACATTATTTGAATGAGTAAGGAAAGTATTTATTAAAAAATGATATAAAATGAACTTTTCTTTGGATTTAAAAGTATTAATGCGTTAACACTAAAACGGTTTTATTTTTGTATATTAATTGTAAGGATTTATTTGAAACTAACCTCTGGCTATGTTTTCAGTTAATTATTTTACCAAGATAGAATGTACTTGGTTAATGCATTCAGTAAATATAACAAAATATTTTACCCCTGGGTCTGAATTTACCATGCTGCATTAAAACTTTGGTAACTGATTACTTGATCAAATAAATATCACTTTAAGGCTTAAAGTTTTGGCACATTTTATATGTCGAACAAATTCCCTTTTGGTGTTTGAAATATAGAGCTTTTTCTGTATTTCAGACCTTTTTATAGAATAAATTCCCTTTAATTATAATTCAATGAGTGTTCGTAATATATGATAAGTACATACCTGATCATTTACTTGATCACAAGTTAAAGTTCATTAATTACTCAAATTTAAAGATAATTGAAATCAAATTTTATGAAAATATTTGTGAGAAAAACTCATTTAGTATTTGTATTCGTCACTTGTTTTTCGAGTCTAAACGACATTTGGCTTCAATTCAAAAAAAATTCACAAAATTTGTATTCATTTATAAAAACTCATTAAAAGTCAAGTGATTTGCAATTTTGTGTCAATTTTGCAATTCTTATGTTTACTATTTTTTTTTTATTTAATTAAATAATTGTTTTGTCTTCGAAATAAATTTAAGAAAAATCTTTTAGTAATAAATTTGTCAATAAATGATCAATAATTTGAGTTTTGCTCAAAACTTGATTCAATGGAAATGTAATTCACGCCATTCTTTAGCTCTACTCTTAATACTTAAAGTTTTTTATGAACGAGTCTTTAAAATTCAATTATAATTTGACCTGAATTTCAATTTTGATTTTTTTGTTTAAGAGTTTTGAAATCTTTATATTTATATTAAATATTCAAAAATACATAATAAAGGTATCACTACATATAATGATATAAAATGAGCACACTCATTGACACACTCATTTACACACTCATATTTACAATAATATTCAGTTCAACGTTTATATATAAATCATATTCTCATCTCTAAATAATTATAGATTTAAGACACATATAAAACATCTGCAGTAAAGAAGATATCAATCGATTATTTGTTCCCTCAATAGTCAGAAACATTTTATATATGTCACTAACAATTATTATTGAACAAGGTACAAATTCTAAAACCAATTTAGAGTTTCAAAATCACTGATATAGGAGTAATAAAAAAGAAATTTCTATTAATTTTAAACTTGGTAAAATAATTGACTTTAGTTTCGAGGTATCCCTTAAATGCGCACAATTTATATGAGTTTTATATGTATTAGTGTTTTGTTCTAAGATTTAACCTAAAATCAGGTCTTTTTTCAATGAGTGGCCGTAAAAACTTAAATCTTATAATTTTAACAAAATTCATAAAAATTTACTTTTTATTTAAAATATTAATCTTTAATGTGTTTAGAATTCGAATAAATTTTTTGTTTTGCTCGAAAAATATTAAAATTAAGATGGGTCAGTTTTTAAATTGCATTTTATACAATTTTTCGGCACCGATGGGATATCGAAATACCCCCTCCGTTGCCATCCCTGCAATCAATAGTTTTATATGAATTTAATATTTTATTAAAGTATTAAATAACCAAAAATATTATTCAATACTTTTTTATAATTAATTAATTTGAAAACCTTTCAATAATTTAACAAAAGTCTCATTAAAAATAGTATAATTTTATTGTATTTATTACCTGATAAAAGTTTTAAGCATTAACTTGATAATTATATTAAAATTAAAATTATTTAAAGATTTAAAAATTTTCATTTTTTTAAATAAATAAAATGTTATAAACGATGAGAACAATGAAATCATTCGGTCTTTTAATCGAACGGAAGTTTATTTTGAGGCTAAAAACGAGGAAAAAAAACTTTAAACGAGAGTTTGTGTCAAAGTTTTCTTACAAAAACGAGTAAATGATTTGGAATTATTTGATCGATGAAATCAATAGCCTTTGAATTATTTGTCTCCGGATTCATAACTATTCGAAATTTAGGCAAAAGTATTGAACCACAAACCAAAGGGTACAGAATATAGTGCTGTTCTTTCTTTTGATGCGCCGACAAAACTATTTGAGTCTAAAATAAATTTAAATTTCAAATTAAAATAAAATTAATTAAAACTTAAGACTCACTAATTTATTTCCGGAATACATAAAATTATCTGAAGTTCCCATTGAAAGCTCTAAAGATAATTCTGTGTCCATTCGATTATAAATATTGTAGCGAAGAATTACTGGATTTCGAGCAAAACAAATGTCAGGAAAATTTAATTCAACAAAAAGTGGTGAACTAATTATTGAAGTATTGGGCAGTTCTACTGATGTCTCCGAAACTATTGATTCTGAAACTTCTGATTCAGTCTTTCGTCTCCATCTGATTAAACACATCCCTAAAGATATGGGAAGTGTTTGTTCTGTTGAACCAATAATTTTAAAGGTTTGATCGAATGAATTATTTTCGTTGAAATTAATAGTATTTTGTGTCAAACAATTAATGGATTCGTGAAATCGTGGAATTGATTCAATAATTTCAATCTCTATTTCAGTATTCATTTTAGTAATAACTTTGATAAAGAAAGGCTCCAAAACCCTGACCTGAGATACTTTGTTCGACGATAAGTTCAATAACTCACATGAATTGACAAATGGTATGACGACGTCTATCGTTATCTTCTCAGTCATTGAAAGAGTAATGATTTTCTGTTGGCCCTCGAATTCAAATTTCGAGTCATAAGTGACGGATAAAACAATTGAGTGATTCTCTATATTTTCAAATTTGGAAACAATTTTTTCATTTAATTCTTCGTTAGACTTAATCTCATTAATCAAATAATTGTCTGAAAGTGTTTTAAATTGATTTTCAGAAAAAATGAAAATTTTCGAATTGCTTTCAATTTCATCATTATTTGAGTCAAATACTTTCAAACTGAGTCTAACGTTGAATATATCCGACAGTTCTTTATTAATGATCGAAATTCCAATGGAATAGAATTCATTAATAAGTGCCGGAGGCTTATGAGTGACCCTAACCTCTAATTTTGGATTCGGTTTAATTATTTTTGTGGTCAAAATATTCGTCATTTGTTTAATATTAATGAAATCAGAGCCACGACTCTCGAAATCAGTGAATCTAAATTCTTCACTGAAAGACCACTGCATGACAGCACTCATGGATTGGTTTCCGAGCGTTAAATTCATACCAATAATACTTAGATTGCGATCAATATCTTCAGAAATGGGCAAAAAATTGAATTCCAATTTATGAACTTTTGATGGCATTAATGTTAGGTTTTCTGCGTTTTCTTCTTCTGAGCCAATGATTTCACAAAATTGATTATAAAATTGATTTGAAAATAAAACATTCAATTTTGTGAAAGAAATGGGTTTATGTCCAGACCATTGCAAATAGAGTTCCAATTTTATACTTTGATTGCAATAAAAACTATTTGAAGTAAATTTAATTCTACTTTCAATTAATTTCATATAAGAATCCATTTTTATGGTGAAAATAATTGGTTCAGAAATTGATTGCAAAGTTTTTGACCACAATTTGTGAGACCTTTCAGATTCATTTCGATCAATAAAAGAGATTAAACAGGGTAACTTTTTTTCTATTATATTATGAATACTTTCTTGAATTGAAATTTTGTCTTCAATAGTAAAACAATTATCACAAGAAATGAATTCGAGGCCTAATTTTACAAAATTGATGACATCCGCCAAAAGATATGCCGACTTTAATGCAGTCACTAAAATGTTTTGGATGAGTGGTTTCCAACCCTCTTCTCTGTATTGCGGCAAAACATTATTCAAAAAAGTCAAAGCATTTGTGTATTCCTTGCAATAAAAGTATTGTTCTGCGACCAAAACCATAAGATATCTCTTCATTCGGGGACATTTGTATTTCTTAAACTCATTTATTGCATTACTTAATAAAACTATAATCAATTCCTGAAATAAATTAATGAAATCAATAAATATATTTATAAAACTTTAAATTATTTATAAAACCTACGGAATGATTAACTGAAGTAAATTCTTTATATTGAAGACTTTTTATACCGATCCTCTCTTTTTCGGAGTCAATTGGTTCGAGAGCTGAACAAAATTAGATTTAATAATAGAAACAAATAGACATAAAAAGTGACAAACTTTGACAGCCGGGTCTCCAAAATCGCTGTCCAAAAAACTCCATTTGATTTGACGGCTGTAATACAGAGTTAAATAATTCTAAATTTTCAGGACTTAAAGTATCGAAATTTGTTTCAGTGCAGAGCGAAAGGCAGTGCTTTTGCCTTTGAATTGTTTGGAGCGCCGCTTCATAATAATAATGTCCCGGATTCTGCATTTGCGATGGGATCAGACCAGACATTATGGCCACATCGAAGAGCTCAGCGAAAAGAGCGAACTGTTTTGAGAGCCACGACGAGTGTTCGAACTCTATTTCTTTCGGTTCGTTTTTATTTTTAAAAATATCGATATGTTTTCGGAACTGAGAAATTGCATCCAAAGGAGTGTTCAATTGGAAACACAATTTGCATATTTTGTAATTAATGAAACCACCGATTGTTTTGATTTCAAATAAATTAGTTGTCGTCACCCGGACTTCCATCAAATTGGCGAAAGAGTTCTTATAGTGTCTGTCAAATAAAGATTATAAAAACTTATAAAACAATTAACACTAACTTAAGAGCAGTGGTTGAGTCGCCCCTCAATTCATTGAAGAACGCGATCTTAAACTGATGTCTGACATAAAGCAATTGGTGAGTGGTTTTGTTGAGCTGATCCCTGTGACCCTTCACTAATTTTGATTCGTATTGATAGTAAGCTTTTGCCAAATCATATAAAGCCGTTTCCATTCTGTAAACATTTATTTGTGGATAACTTAAAGTACATAAACTAATGATAAACAATACCTCAATATATAACCCATAAGTTGTGAGACATCACTCACTTGAATAACAAATAATGACTTCGCGTTCAAATCACAAGAACTGCAGAGAAGAGCCGCTCTTTCTGTCACAAGACTGTCATCAGATGGAAGGGGTGTTGAGGTTTGGATCAGTACTAAAGTTATTCGAGTGTTTCGAGGATTGAGAGAACGCCTCAAATATTCAACTTTTGCCACACATTCGGTCCTCTTCTGATTCCAATTAAAGTCATCCCAATTAAGTTCAAAGAAAAGGACACAAACCGACGGAATTTCAAATAAATGCTTTTTCAGCCAAAAAGTCTTTAGAATACCTTTTGGGATATGCCATTCATATGAAGACTTCTGTAATAAACAATTAACATTTTGTGATCATTTGTGGTAAACATTACTTTTGGTTTGGAAGCGATAAAACTGTATTTATCGCTAAGAAGTTTGAAATAAAGTGGCGGTCGGTCTGAACCACGATTTACAGTAAAGGAGTTCCAAATCATTGCATGAATTGCATTGTTTTGTGCGTTCAGACCAATCAATGATATATAAGGAATGGGAGTGTATTGTAGTTCTTCGGGAAACAAATCATCGTTTTTAGTGACTATTGTTTCACTCATTTTCACAAATTATTGTTTAATTAATTGTCTTTAAATTGTTTCACAAAAATAAGTATTTATTTATAAACAAATAATAAAATCATTCAAAGAGAACGTTACCAAAACTCTTAAATTTATATTTGACTCTAAATATAGAGAACTGATAATTAAGAATCACTGATGTCTTCTAAAATTAAAAATTTACCAATATGCTATTGACCTATATTGAGCTTGGTCATTTCAACAGAAATATGTCTAGAAATTCTGTTCACTAACCATTTTTCAGGTCTCAAAGTTTGATTGAATATAAAATATTTTTGAATAAAGGATTGAACTAAACTTTTAATAGAAATTCAAATTTAGATGGTTAATAAATTGAGTATGGTTCTTTCATAGTGCATAACAAGATGAAATATGTTTGTCTTTAATAAATAATTGTTTTGATGTATCTTTGATGACAATTGTATACATTTTGTTGTTGTAAAAATTAGTTAATTTTTGATAACTTTAAACTTTTAAATTGAAAGTGACTTAAAAAGAGTGAAAATGTCATCTAGGCCTTTTCCTGTATATGTATTCACAAAATATATAAATTAAATAATCTTATATTTGACTCTAAGACTTCTAGAGTCTAAGTCATTCTAAACTCAAAACTGTATTATAAAACTATAAAGAATTTTAAATAAAATTTTAAAAAATATATAATAAATGTTTTTTTATTTATTCATATTTTCTATTTTGTGGTAAAATTATTTGTAATTTAAAACCAATTTTATTAATAATTTAAATAACTATTAATTAAGTATATATTAGATATACTTATATTCTTAAAAATTTAGATTTTTCACTACATTTACGGAGTAATATGTAGTATATGTATTTGTTTTTCACCCACACACCCACCCACCC
>JAQIXI010001108.1:0-15783 GCA_034700165.1 Galumnidae sp. Gr-Ori-00277 | reverse complement strand
CTAGGATTTTGAACCCTTAACATTAGCGTCTATGGACAAGCACTAGGTCTGTCGAGCTTTTTTGCTCTAGGGAGGGGAATTTTAACCATTTCACCCCCCCCCTTGGATCGAGACCTTTCGCCATCCCTGGTTTAAACATTAAATAATTTTTCCATTAATTTTGATATTCATTTGATTTCTTTGACTTTTTAATTGATTTTCAATAAAATAAATTGATTTCTATCCAATTGATTGATAACTTAAATGAAAAATAAGATTTTTAAAGAAATTCTTCCATCAAATGTCTGACATTTAACCCTTAATGCCGTTAATAAAACAGTTTGTGCTTCAAATCCAAGTACTAATACTAAATGAGAAGTGAGTAATTGGTTTATCCTTTTTTATTGAATCATTTGTAAGAATTTGTTTATAATTCGTCAAAAGTTTTGATGAAATTTAAACTCAAAATCTATTGTTTTATTGATTTTCTTAAAAATAGTGAAAGTTTTCAATAAAATCATTGAATATAAGAGGAAAGTATTACCTGAGAGGGACTAAGAGTGCGAATGAGTCTCCGATATGTTTGTGTAGTTTTCATTGATGGGATTTATTGCGTGACACAACTATTAATTTAACCGATAGCTAAAGGAATTGAATTTCAAAGCTATTCATACATTTGAAGAATAAAAGTCTATCTCTTTGTCAGTGTTTTGTTTGAATGAATGATTGATTATTTTTGTTTTCCATATAATATCTGATATATTATATTAAAATTCTGACTTTTCTTCGGAACTGTTCAACGATTACAAGAAATGATTATATAAATAGTTTGGAGGCATAGACTAAAACCATTGCAAAGAAACGTTTCGCTTGAATTGAGAAATCTTTTGAAAATCCATTTACTTTGAATGAGAACCAAAGCGTTGAACATTTTTTTGAGGAAAAACAAAACGACAGAAAAACCCAGAATTCATTTGATTAAATGATTTCAAATTCGAAAGAAACTCATCCTTTAAAACCTTTTGCAAACAATTTCAGAGCAATACTTATCTCACATCAAATATTCAATACTTTTATCTCAAATAAATTTATTTAAAATTCTTTAAATAATAGGAATCCATAAAATAAATCATTGGAGCATAAGTTGATGAAAGAATGTTATGCAATTGTTCTTGATAATTTTTTTATTTGGAAAGAATTCTCAAATATCTTCTAATATTTAGAAACTTTTAAATTTATTATTATAGGAATACTTGAAATGTGTTATTACTTATATTTTTCATTTGGAGTTCAAATATTTATTCTCTTTTTATGAAAAGTTGTTTAACTTTAAAAATGATTAATAATTTTATTTTTCTGTTCAATAGTTTTCAATAAAACTTTTATTATTAGCTCTAAATTCAAACCAAAACTGTTTTTATGAGATTCGGTAAAATCCTGGGATTAGAAGTAAAATATCAAATATTAGACATTTTTAGACAATTAAAGTTTTTTCTAAACTTTCAAACACCAGTTATCTCACAATAAGTAAGTAATCAATTCTCAGAACTGCGGAAATGAAGTCAAATGAAAAAAAGAGAAAATATAACTTCTATTGGATTGTGAGCTAACATTAGAAAAAAAAGTTTTCACTTCGGATATTATGTTATATTTTCAGAGATAAGTCTTATTGAGTGCAACGAAGAGACCAAAAACAGATTTATTTGTACTTCATTTTCACATCTGAGCGGATGATTCGAAAAGAGATACCAAAATTAAATGTCAAACCAGTTATACCGAATCAAAAGAGATAATTTGTTTCGTTTTCACAAATATTTGCGAACACATGTTTTTAAATTGTATCTATCTTGTATTACTAACAATATTAGCTTTTTAGAGATCACCTTGATACTCTTTTTCAGCTTTAATTAATTGTTTATATTTGTTGTGAATTACTTTCTGTTGGAACCGAAAACTAGATTCAACTTCAGTTTCAATCATTGGTCTGAAGTGTCTCTAAACTGATTGGAGACTAAACTTGATTTAAGTGACTCTCAAATAACTTTTTGAGTAAATTTTAATTAATCCTTAAATGGAAGCTAATTTTAAACATTATATGACTATTTAGTCATACATTTTCCTTGTTTAGTGAATAATAAATTTTGAATTTAATTAGTTCTAGACTATTTTTAAACCATTTTCAGTATTTTTTACTTAATAGATATTACCTAGAACATATAGTCGATTTTTCTTCATTTATTATGCTTTAATTGTTGCAAAAGTTATGGAATAAGATTTATATTGAAATATTAAAAAACAAAAATGTACTCAATTTTGATCAATTGTTTAAAAAACTTAAAACTAAAGTTCCTTCAATTTTCTGAAATTATTGAAAATGAGTTAAATATGGGGTAATTCATATAAAATTACAACAAAAGTACTTATCTTTGAAAAAACTGTTCAAATGTCTCTTCAGAGTCGAGGAACAGAACAACTGGTATAACATCTTTAATAGGAAAAAGTGTGAACACACTCTTCAACATTATTTTAAATCGCGAATCGATATCGAAAGCCATTCGATGGCTATTATCCGACTTATGTTTTAGAAGAGTTCTAACTAATGATGTGCATTGGATATGCTAGATATGCTAGGCCATTTACTCAATTATCAAAATGTTTTTTTTAATCGATTTGAATTTGTGGGCATTTCTTTAGCAATTTTGCTCTACTTTTTAAAGTAAATATTTGCATTAATCCAAGTAAAAAGTTTGTGCTTGCTTATTTTAGAACTACTAACATTAATATAACATCAATATTGATTGTAAAGGAAGTTACCAAGGGATAAGTTAAAGGATAATAAAAAAAAGTTGGCTTTTGATGGAATATAATTTCCTAAAAAAAAGTTAAAAATCGATATTTTCCTCATAAATGTGTGGATTATTTGTGTCGAATAAATACATTTTTGATTTGCAGAGAAAGTACTGATTGAATACTGAATTAATACCTTTGAATAACATTAAAATAAAATGTGAGTAATATTTGAGATGAGAAGGAAGTTATGACAGAAGTGTCAAACACTGCGGTATTAAAATAAATTTCAGTTGAATAACAATAGAGAGGATCGGGTGGTCGACACTTCGGTGCACTTAATTCATTGTATTAAATGAAATAATAAGACTTGACATAAGTCTGACAGAGGTTTGGCTCAGAGTTAGGCCACAAACTCTGTGATCAAAAAAGTGATTGATATTAATGTTAGACCATTTGCGACATTATTGACCACTCATTTTGTCTTTCATTTTGTCTCTTATTCTGTCTCTCATTCCTTTCTTTTCTATTTTGTCTCACTTTTCAGAAGACCTGACGAATAGAGAAAAGCAGTAAAAGAAATGTTTTCATCGAATGAGTTCTCTCTCATCGAGAAAAGGGAACTCTAGTCTGAACTGATGTGAATGTAGTCTAAGCACAAGAGACCCGTTAGCCAACACTACAGCCTTTATGTCATATTAGAAAAGAACAATTAAGATAATAAGAGTCTATAAAAAAGATAAAAAAGTGAAGCACTCAAACCATTAAGAAATGATAACAAAAGTTTGTCGGACCAGTGATTGTCAGCCAAAAGTGATTTTATTGTTGGACATCGTATGTCCATAAGTGTAGAGCTCGGGCCCAGCAATGGATAACTTGACAAAGAGCACAACACCGCAAATAGTATCGACGACGACGACGACGTGGTGTGTCAACGGTTACAACGACTCGACGTCCGCCAGCCTTCAGGCGTTTGTCACTAATTCTGAGAAAAACTATAGTGACATAAACTTAACTCTTAACGAATTGTGTCCCTTTTCCAATCGCACCGTTGACTTCGATGACGATACCATTTCTCCGCGTAAGTGTCGGACTCGACGTCAAAATAAATGTCAAAATCAATTCATGGCTCATCACTTTTTTTGTTAAACAGGACTCGAAGCTCTTTTAGTCGTTTCTTTAGGATTAATGATTATCGCAACAGTCATCGGAAACATTTTGGTTTGCCTTTCAGTAGTGTTGGTTCGCAAACTAAGACATCCCTCCAATTATTTACTCGTAAATAAATTTCAATATTTTTCAAAATCAAATCAAATAAACGTCTCTTTAATAAATGAAGTATTAGTTCGTTATATATATTATTTGGTTATATATTACATATTTTTCTTACTTATGTCTGATTCACAGTCTCTCAAATGAGATATAGATCTCTATATTAAGAGCAAAACATCAGATATTTCTTTCTCTGGGAATTACTATCTTTAGGGTTATCTTTAGTATAGTGTGAGGTCAGTACAAACTGATTCATATCTATAAGGATTTGTCGATATTTATAGCCATATGTAGAGCCGTATGTATAGAAGTTTCACCGAATATATTCTAAGTTCGAATAAATGAGAGATAATTCATATTTTGATAAATATTTGTAGGTTTCGCTGGCAATCTCTGACCTGTGCGTCGCAATACTAGTGATGCCGTTAGCCCTACACTATGAGCTGACGGGAACCTGGAATCTGAGTAATGGAATATGCGATCTGTGGGTGTCATTCGACGTGACGTGTTGTACCTCTTCCATTCTTAACTTATGTATGATCTCAATCGGTAAGACATTTATATCAATTCATGGGATTAATGATAAGAAAAAGTCATTCATATGACAGAAGATTAACTGACATATCATGAAATAAAGCAATGAATTTGATGTGTTTTCTGATGTTTTCTTCAATTGTTGTTTTTTTATCAGATCGTTATCTCGTGATCACAAAACCGCTGACTTATGGCGTTCGACGGACTGCCAAAAGAATCCTTTCATTCATTGGTGCGGTTTGGGTGGCCAGTGTTCTCATTAGTATTCCTCCTTTGCTTGTTTTGGGTAATGAGCATGGTAATGAGGAACAGTCCACTTGTGAAGTTAGTCAGAACATTGGTTACCAATTGTACGCCACTTTGTCTGCGTTTTACATTCCTTTGACTGTAATGATAGTCATGTATTACAAGATATATATCGCCGCCAAAAAAGTAGTCGAAGCAGAACAAAGGGATCAGAGGCCGAGCACTGCAACACCACAATTGCCATTATTAAGATGTCAGCAAAACGTTGACAACAATTCGACTCAAACCAAAAAAGTTGACTCAAACCACGTCTGGACTCGAATTAAAGGATGTGATTGTTATGAAAATACTCAGAAAACGGAAACAATAGCTATAAATGCAGACCAGAATTCATTGGCCAAAACATTACGACAAACAAATGGTATGTCCACCACAGGAAGTGCTCAGATAACGAAACTGACATCTCAGCCATCACATACAGCACAGCCATCATCATTAAAAACGGGATTCGATGCACAACAAAAGAGATCGTCCGACTCGTCCACAATCAATAGTAGCTCTGCATACAAAAGAAGAGCATCCAATGCATTGCGTGAAAGAAAGGCATCGTTTACTTTAGGTTTGCCTCACTTTCATACCATTTACTTCTTTTAATGCATTCAATCCCAGAATATTCTCTATAATTATGTATTTGTTTTAACGAATATTTTGCCGACCCTTAAAGGGTCACCAAAGGGCCACCCTTTGTATCCATTGAATATCCGATGAAGTGTTTAGAAGACATCATTCGATTTCATAATCTTCTAAACATTTCTTTATAGCTCATATATAAAATGAACAGGAAGCTATCTTATCGCTATGTTATACCACTCGCAGACAATTATTACTGCTTTTGTTGAACAATCTTTTGGCGAATATATAGCGAATGACCTCAACTTTTGTCTGAATTTGGGTTAAATTAAATTAGGATTAATTTCTTTAGATTAGGTTTTCGTGGCTTAACTTAAATCAATGGGATTTAAATTTTAGAATTTATATTCGAGTGTTTTATATATAAAAAGTCATATATTTGGCATTCATTGCATATCTCTATTCAATGGATCCGAAAATTAATTTGTCTTTTGTTTTCAGGAGTAATAATGACTGCATTTACCGTTTGTTGGTATGTATTACACGATAATAATAATAGTAAACAAACTTTACTTATATTTGAATTTATGGTGAAATAGGTTACCATTTTTTATTCTTGCACTTTTGAGACCATTTTCCGTATCAGTCGTTCAAATTCCTCAATTTGTGAAGAGTACTACTCTTTGGTTGGGTTACGCCAATTCTGTAAGTCTTTATTCTGATTCGTCGACAAAACAAATCAAAATAAATGACGAAATTATTGTTCTTTTTTTCGGAAATTTTATGGCAATTCATCAGATGTTGAATCCAATAATTTATGTAACATTTCATCAGGACTTTCGTCGAGCATTTAAATATCTATTGTGCCTACAGTGCGCTTCTATGGGCTCAAGACTCAGAGCTGAAGCCTATCAAAGTCAATACGGCACAGACCGCGGCCATTACGTGCCCAATGAGTTTGCGACAAATGCCGACAACAGTACCGCTGACAACAAACTCATTCATTTCAGGGATGAGCGGCGAAGCAGTCGCAGTACTGGTCGTCTCAGTGCTGTCGAAATTACATCCAGAGATAAATTGGAAAACGAGGCAACTCTTTGATGTTCGGCTCTGTTTTGACTCTATTTTTGTATAAAAAAATTCTTTTCATTTCTTCAAAAAAATAGCAAAAAAAAACATAACTTTTTCTGCTTTCAATATTCAATGTCTCCATCGAACCATCGAAAAGGTTTACCAATTTTTTTGTTAACAGTTTTACATAAACTGTTTTACAGACATTTCTAAATAAGTTTACATAACATTTGCATCATTTGTTCGCCAATTAAAGTGTTTCCTAATCAGTGTTTTACTGTCAATCACTTTATTTTCCGATTCTTAAAAAATTGTTGAATCTCTGAAAAAGCCTTTCCTATAAAACAAAAGTATATTTTATGAAAACTCCGAATCAAATGATTACTATTATTGACAGATATTTATATTTTTATATTCCTTGAATTTTGTTGATTCTTTTAATATTAAACGAGCATGGTCGTCTCACATTATTCGGATCATTTTTTGAGAAGATTTATGTTCCAGTAATTCAAAAGACAAAAGAGATTGAAATTAATATAATTAGTGATTCTTTCATTTATACTATCATTTGGTTAATGCACTCAATTTGTACTTAAATTATATAATAAAAAGGAATGTCTTCTTCTCTTTCAAAATATCAAAACTTAATGTTTTAGTGATTTTTTGTTCAGAAAAACTTTTTTTTTGTGAATAACATTTAATTAAATTAAGGGATACTTTTATTCTCAATTTTTAATTCATTCAAAACTAAAATAATAATTTCAACACAACTCTCAAATTTTGAAAAATATTTATGTTTAGAATAGGTTTTAATTGAAGCAAGCTAAATTTACTGATTTGATTTAAAATTTTATGTTAACTTTAATCAACGGAAAGATTAATTAAAAGTCAGAAAATTATTAGTAAATAAAATTAATTTCAAATAAGAAAAAGATTAAACTTGATCATTTGATAAACTGTTTCACTATTTGATTATTATTATTATTATTATTATTGAGTTCCTATAATAATCTAGAATCATTTTTAAAATGTTGCTTTGATTTATTAAATTAAAATAAATCAAAAACAAAGTGAATAAACGAAAGAGAAAATTGATTCAAAGGTATTATTACTTTCTTTTGATTTATATTTCGTTCATTAATCTACGAATCCATCAATAAATGAAAGAATTCTTCATTTGATTCTCAATTGATTTCGAAATGTCTATTATTTTTCTAATAATATCATCAAAATTATTGTTCAAAACATGAATTCACTCAAAAGATCCGAAAATAATAGATTTATGAGAGTCGGCCCAAATTCTTTAATATTAATAATTTGTTGTTCTTTGAGTCAAACCTAACAAATGATGTAAAAAACATTTGGATAAAAAAATTAATATTCTTTGTTGTAATCGAATTAATACTATAATAATTGTAGTAAATATAGTCTTAATTTATATGACATAACTTTTATTCGCTTTATTTTCTCAAAAAAATGTTTTTTGTGTTAAAGATTTCCCAAATATTTATTTTTCATTACGTTTTTAATATGTTAACAATTGATTGAAGCAGGGTATTTTGAAATATGAAAGCCTTTCATATCAGTATTGAATTCATATGAATTGTTGTCAAAATTGGGTCATTTGTTGTAATTAATGACATTTTATCCAAATTCACATAATTAACACCAAATCTATAGAAATGTAAAATTATTTGAAACCTTTGGCTTAAAGTATACCTTCAACTTTAGATTAGCCATAGTTTTGAGAGCGATATTCAGTATTTGTCTGATCCAAAGTCGTAACCACTCGAGAGAATCTCAAAAATCTCTTTTTCTATTCACAAACAAAAGATGTGAAGAGAATAAAAAATCGACTTTAATTGAAATCGACTCAAAAATCATTGGATTTCAACAGAATTTCAATTTTCTGCTTAAATCTAATATTATCTTCAATTGTATGAAAGTTTCGTTTCGTTTCATTTTCTTTGTTCACAACTGAATAGAATTTAATAATATTTCAGAAAAATATGCAAACGTTTAGACAAACATATAATTCAATTTTGAAGACTAAATAAGTGACCAAATATTTGAGACAATCGATTGGTTTTTAAATTTCACTGATTTTTTGGGTCAAAAACAAAACCCTTAACTCTTCAATAAATTCATAATAAGTGAATAATAATTATTTCCCTCTGTTTTAGACTTAAATCTAGTCATTAATCAAAGAAATTGTTATTAAATTTGTAAATTCGTTAAACAATTCACTCATTCATCTCATAAACGATTTTCAACTCAAAAAAAAACTATTTTATAGCAAACGTTAAAAACAAAAGAAAGAAAAAAGTGTTGAAAGAAAAAATTGATAAATAATTTTAATTTATTATTAAAGAAATAAATATTATAATAATAATAATAAAATTAATAATAATAATAAATGTGTGATAAAATGCGCCAAAACTGTTGAATTGTAAATCATTTTTATCACTTAAATTGTATTAAAATAATTGACTAAATTTATTCAGACTTTAATTTATTCCTAAAATTCCTAAACAAAAGCGTTGGTAAAAGTGATGCGATAGCGATGGCCATCAGTTTGATAACAGTTGAGTAGTTGAAAACCTCATCCATGGAATTCAATTGGGAGAGAAGACCCCCAGTTTGGACGCAAATGAAATTATAAGGCATTAAACCTATAATTTTAAATGAAATATAGAGGAATCAGATTAAGCATTAAATATAAGTGAAAAAATCAAAGACAAACCGATGAGAACTGAAATGAAAAAAAGATGAATTGGAATCTGGATTATTGGAGACGCGATGTTTAAGAAAAAGTTGGGACTCATTGGGAAGAGTCGGAGGAATAGCAGAAAATATATGAGTTGCGATCGATTTTCGTTGACTTTTTGTTGTAAAAACTCAATACGTTTTGGAAAATACTTTTGAATATAAACTTTTCCCGAAAATGCAGACAACGTATAACAAAGAGAAGCGCCGATTGCTGTCAAAAGACAACATAACGGGAAACCCAACCATATGTTATAGAGAGCGCCGGCCAACAGATTCTAATATAGTGTGAAAATTACATCGATTTTTGTAAAGATTTTATATCTTTTTTTTATAAATAACTTATAAATATTAGATATTCTAACCAAGAAAACAGAGCCGGGAATTCCAAACGTTTGTTTGAAGAGATACGCCGAACAGAATAATATGAAGACATATGTGCCGTTCACTTGACTGTATCGGACCAATAGTTCCGAGAGTTGTTTCAATTGACTCAGACTATTGGGAAATCGCAGTGAATCGGATTCGCTTCAATCATTTTGAATATAAGAAAAATAAAATCAATAAATTTTTCATTATTTTTACAATTCTTTACAATAAGTTTTTTATTGAGAAATTGATTTAATATATAACCCATTAAAAAAAGAAACCAAACATTTGGTATTTTAGATACAATATTCAATCAAAGCAATTGTTTCGCCAAAAAAACTCAATTTAGTCGAAGAGTTAATGGCTTTTGAAGAAAAAGAATTGTTTCTAAACAATAGTAAAATAATACACAAATTCTTAAGTTTTATAAAATCTTGAGTCAAACATTTATAACATTTAGTCGTTTAAACGTTTATATTATTAATAAAATTAATGGAAAAAAGTTAAAGATTTCTGACTGCTTTGAGACACAAAACGAAAGATAAACATTTGAACTGAACTGAAGGCAAAATTATGAGAAAGTATTCTTTACGAATCAAAATCTCAATAATAGTTTTTGTGTCGCTCAACAACTTTTATATCTCTTTCATTACATTTATTGCCGATTCTCTGACAATAAGAAAGAGAATTAGGCAAAAATCTGGCAAAAAAGGTATTTAAATTGGACTCAAATTCTTTACAATAAAAGTTGAAATGTGGTAAAAAAAATTTCAAGTCTGATAACTTTACAGGTCAGGTCCATTTAGATCTGACCACAGAATTTTTTTAACAATTTTTACATGCTAAATTTATTTTACTATCACTTTCCAAATCTTTTTTAAATGATGTATTTCTCAATATCTGTCAGTTTCTCACAATAATTGTATATTAATTTCGACAACTTTTCACTACATTTATAGTGTGAATGGATTTCTTAGTAAAGGTTAAAATTTTACAATTATTTTATTGTAACCTTTCTTAATATATTAAGGGGTAATAATAGGTAATAATGGGTAAAATTTTTAGAATAAGTTTTTATGTAATGGAAATTCTTTTGATAATAAAAAGGCTCATCACAAGGATTTTTAACCGTTAAGAAACGGTTCTTCGTTAGAACAGCACTGCTCTGAAATACCATTTATTTACTATAATATGTATAATATTATAGCAAATAAAGAATAATTGCTTTAAATAATGGACTACCAAGTAGTTAGTTATATAGAAAAAAATAGTCAAAAGAATTTTTTTAAAAATTCGGACCTCAACGATATGGGTCCGGTCTGTTTCGAGTCCGATATTTTCTAGGTCTTAGTCCGGTCCGATTTCAGCTCCTATTTTGAATTTCTTCTTTTAGACTCGTTCTCTGTCTACTGATAATCATTTCTTATTTCTATTTTTTCAATTAAATCTTAATTTAATGAATTTATTATTTCTAACAAATTTTCTTTACTAATAAAGAGATTTTTATAAATAGAATAATATTAGAGAATAATATAAAAAACTTAATGAGAAATTATTTTCAAACAATTCACTAATCATTTGTATAAAAGCTTTTAGTTTTGTTGATTCATAATTAATAAAAGAATAACATTATTGCGAGCATAACATCATTAGTCACTGATATGACTATAATCTAATTATTTTCAATTTCTTGGAATCAGATTTAATGGCAAACATTTTAAAAAGATTTTCAATAATTAATTTAATATTTAAATTAATTGAAATAAATAATGGATTACTTCACTCGAGTAAAGGTTCAGAATTTGGAAAATTTTCTATAAAATGGATGAAAATCAATAAGAAATCCATTGAACTGAAAGTAATTATTGACATTTAATTCCAGACTTTCATTATTTGTCTAATCAGAGACTAATCACTACTTCTTTAGTCATTCATTTCTGTTCGTCCAATAATTGAATGGTACAAAATGAAAACAACCAAGGTCTACTTTTCTACAAAAAAAGTTCAAAGAAAAGACTTTATTCGTTAAATACTTTTTTTCAAAAAAAATCTCTATTTTTGTATTTTACAAATCGTTGACTTTTATGAATACTTTTCAATGACTTCTAAAAGTTCTTTAAATATTATTTGGGATAAAATCCGATCAGTATTTGGTTATGATCTTCACTTTCCTTAACATATCATTTGATTTAATTTGAATGAATGATAAAAATAGTTCTGAAAGGATCGAGAAATAGGTTTCATTCAATATATCATAGGATTTCTCTTATGTTTGTTAGGAATCGTTGAAACACAAACAAAAGTAAATCTTTATTCAGTTCTTAATTTGTTTCGGATCCTAATTTGAAGACAATGAAAACAAGTCATTGAATTCATAAAATTTGATGAAAGTATTCAATAAAATTGTTTACGAGATTTGTTACAAACAATAGATTATTAAGAGTACAAAACACAGAAAAAGACAATTCCTGTAAATGTATTTTTTATAGGAAAAGGGGTCGATCCTCAAACTCATAAAAAAATATATTTTCATACATATTGATTGTCGCAATTAATTCTATGCTGTTTTCAAAACAATTATTTTGATCTCAATTTTTCCCATTTTTAAACAAATTTTATAATTTGTTTGCAATCACTTACTAATAGTAAATAAATATAGTATTTAACTAAATATTTAACTAAAATAAAGTGTTGACTAAAATTGTTTTTGAAAATTAATTGAAATAATTTGTTCTCTTCTAAAAAAAATACTTTTCCTAAACTTTTCTTTAGAATTCGTTTCAAAAGTTATTTCTCTTTTTATATACAAACTGTAAAGAATCGTTTGAAAACCAAAAGAGTAATTCAAGTTTTATATCGATTTATTATAATTTTATTCAAAAAGTTTATTTAGAAGTAAAAGGTTTTGGTGTTAACTAATAAATAATTTTGTTATTAACTTTGTTTCAGAATATTATGAATAAAGTTATGCCGAAATCGATATAACATTAATAATTCATAATTTTATTAAAACGAAAGGTTTGTTGTGATTAGGATTTTGTCATTAAATATAAAATCAAACTTCACTTAAATTTTGTTGAAAATAATATTTAAATTAAATAATCAATTGTCAATTGGATTTTATTCGTTGACCAATACATATACTTGGTCAGTGCATTCAGCAAGTATAACAAAATATTGAACCCCCTGTGGCTCAAACGGCACTGATTTAAATAAATCACAAAAAAAAACATTAAATCGCTTCTAATCCTCAAAAGAGTTAGAAAGAAGATTGATTCACCGTGATAACAAAAAATATTCTATCTAGATAAAAAAATACAAATTTAAATTTTAATACAACGTAAAATACAAATGTGATTTGATCTAGGCAATGTCAAAACATCATTTTAGCAAAAATTAATTCTTTTGAAAGCTTTGATACTAAAAATAGAGTCAAACTCTTCTTTAGATGAAAAGGATTTCTGTTTTGAACAGAAAATACTTTTTATTGACAAAAGAATAGTTTTACCACTTTTTGAGCTGATATTCAGCTCTTATTCTGTTTCTTAAAATGTTATTTCAATCGTCATTTCAATGGCATCTAATTTAAATTGTCTCTCATTTCTCACAATTATTGTATTTTATGTTTGAAAAGTGTTTCATCGCTCAAAAGTTTTCTTTATTCGTAACAATTGGACGAAAAAAAGAGCTCAAAGGCATAACAAGAGAAGATTGAAGTGAAGAGTTAGTACATTGAAGAAGATTCCCATTTCCCAAACATAATTAACTATTGAAATGTTAAATGAGTTCATTAATGAAAAACGACTCTCAACTAGAATTGGACTGAAATGTCGACTCGAAAGTAACATTTGGTTCAGTAATTAAATTGTCGATACATTATGTTATCAATTGTTGAAGTTTTGCGATAAGAAATTTAACAGACATTCGATGTTCGCCACAAATGAACTTATAATCCAAAGTTTCAAAATGACCTTTCATTCAAAGATCATTTTAGGAGAGAGTTTGTCATTATTTTGAATATTTCAGTGAAAAGCAATAAGAATTGATATTAGAGTCCGGACCAATTCATCACCGGATAAATTAAATTCTAAATATATTTTGACCAAAACTAAGTGATAGTCTTCGAAAAATGGCGTTTCGGTTGTCATCAAATGTGAATATTTCATAAAATAAGTGAAATTTTATTGAAAATTTCCAAACTTTGCCGAAACGCCACTCAAATGTCAAATCCTCTCATTCTCTCTATTATTAAATGTCTGATAAGAAAGCGATTCATCACTTCTTTGAATGAGTCGATGGTTTCGACTTTTAAGTCGAATAAATTGAAAATTGTGTTCATTTTGACAATTCAATGATGTCTTTCTTTGTTATTTAGACATATATTATATACCATAAACTCTAAGATTTATCGATTGATTATTGAAACACATTTGCTTTGAATGAGAAATCACTTCCCTTTCACTTCCCTTTCCCTTAACTTTTACTTAAAAACTACTTAATTATAATCAGTTTATTTTAATTGAGACTAATTTATAGTCATATGAAAGAAGATATTTTATTAACTTATGCTATAATAGAAAGTGTGCTTGGTCATACAATAGTAATATAATGGTCAGATAACTTCAATTAAGATTAAACTTAACTTAAAAATATATTTCAAAATTAAAAAAAAGTGTTAAAATAAAAATTTTATAAAAAATGCGCATTAATTTTATGTTAATTATTTTTATCTGATCTGATCCGTCATCTGATCCATCGCTTAAGATATTGAACTAAAACCACATTTCATTAATTGAAATCATTTCAGTGATAATCAAAAAGAGATTAACTCTTAAGACATTGTTATCACTATTTTTACAAATAATTAAATCGTTTTTATTTCATTTCTTAACGACATATTCATTACATAAATTTAATAAAATATTTATTGATATAGAAATTAAAATTTGGATAAATTTTGAAAATAAAAATGTCCTTGCTCACTTTCCAAACAAACAAATTAAATATCGATTTGTAGGTAAATTTTAATTTAGATATTCGTGTCATTACCTCATCTCTGATTTTGATAGATTTGGAGCCATTTTTACCAAAAAGTAGAGCCAAAGAGTGGACAGAATAAAAACAAAGACCAAGATTAGTATTCGATAATTTGTATGACTTAATGCCCAAAACATTTTGAACTAAATTTAAGCACAAATTAAATATTTGTTCGAAATATTATCATAAAAACAGTTTGAATTAAATGTGAAGACAGTATTAATCAGTATTTAATCGATTCATTTGATATAATTCGGGCCTAAAATTAGATAATTTTATATAAAAAAAAATTTGTTTTCAAATGAAAATCAAAGAAGAGTTTAAAGTATCAAATGATGTCTCAAAACATTAGTTTAGAACCCCTTTAGAGCCCCCTTTTATAAATTGCATTTAAATGAAATGAACTTCTCTTTAGTGACTTATTTCATTTGTAACGTTTTATATGAACTAAAAGCAAAAATGTTTGCCTTTATTTATGAACGCTATCTATTGGACTGCAAAAGACATCCATAGAATTAATGACTATTTCTTGAAGTTAAAAAATACTAAATTAGCTTGTTCATTTATCACTCGTATAAATTGATTTACTTAAGTAAAAGTTCCACATTTTATCTATAGATTAACAGAAAATGCAAATGAATTTTAAATTGTTTTAAATAAAAAAGTTATTAAACAAATTAATTACTTTATTGAGAGTTTGTTAATCATTGGTTACATTATTAATAAAAATTTTAGATAAATTATATATATTTATATTCCATTAATTGTTGTCTAATCTCTAATAATCTCTAATCAAAATATTTTTCCATAATTTATATAATCAAATGTACTTTTATTTATGAACTGAAATAAATTTATATTAAAATTTTAATATATCTTTTTTATAAATTTTGTTATAAATAAAAATATAAATTTAATTTTACAAAACTTTTCTCAAAGTTTAAATAGAAATTAAATATAAATTAAAAAATTTAATGAGTAAAACCCGTTATATTTTAACTACATTTTAACGATTAAACTAAATTTTTTGGCCAAATCTCTCTCTCTCTCTCTCTCTCTCTCTCTCTCTCTCTCTCTCTCTCCCTCCCTTCT
>JAQIXI010001107.1:0-15791 GCA_034700165.1 Galumnidae sp. Gr-Ori-00277 | reverse complement strand
TCTCTCTCTCTCTCTCTCTCTCTCTCTCTCTCTCTCGCCCTCCCCGACTCAGTCTTAGCTTTTTATATTTTTGCAAGTTTAAGACAGAGCTAAATGAGAAACAATGGAATATTTCATCAGAGAAGAGCATCTTGATAAATGTTTGGCTAAACCCAGTTTATTGACCCCTTTTAAAGAATAATCCTTTGAATACTTGTCTGAGAAAACAATTTTTCAAATGATTTCGTGTTAAAAGGAGTTTAGGTCTTTGTATTCGTTATATCAAATGTAATAAACATTAGATTAAAGTTTCGAATTAAATAAAAAACTAATAAATAACTTAAGAATAGAAATCAAATCAAATAAACAATTTTTGAATTATATTCGGTTCTGAATACAAATGTTTACAATAAACTAAAATAACTGAAAGTAGACATCATTTTAACGATTATTTGTAACTCTCGTATATTTTTAGAAACTAATATATACGGAGAGTATCATAAATGATCATCAATGAAATATGAGCTAGCAAAACAAATAAAATCATTCCCATTAAAAATCAAAATAAAAAAATCTTTTTACGATTATTTTTCTATTGATTTTCGAAAACAATTATTCAATACTTTTGTTGAGAAATATTTTCCCATTAATTTTATAACATATTTTCTAGTAGTCCTTCTTATCTTGTTAGTTTTATTATTTTTATATTCCCTTTGTAAATTTAATTATTTGTTCTATAATTAATTGTATTTGTGCCAGGACTTTTTGTTTATTAAAAAGTTAAAATTGTTTAATCTTGCATACTTTGCATATTTTCATGCGTCAAAAAATGGATTTCAATTTGAACAGACATTTATTAATTAAATAAAATGAGTGAAACAATAAAAAATAAATAATTCATTGACGCAAACCTTTCGTCATATAATTGAATAATTGTATAAATAATATAAATTAATAACATTTTGTGACGTATTTGTGGTTTCGTTAAAATAAATAATTTTTTTATTTATTTTGTTATTAATTTGGTTTCACTTAACAAAATTGAAAGTAAAGCCAATGAATGCAATGAAAATGATGTGAAACTCATTGCCATAAGTGGAGACAATGTATGCAATGATTGTCTTTGTTTATTACATGTTTATAAGAAAAGGCAAACTTATTTATCCAGTATTTATGTCTCTGAATGTCATTTCTTGTGCTCATACATAGTTTGATGCAAAAGACTTGTTTGGAATAAGAGAATAAATTGCCAAGTTTGTATCAACTGCTATTGAGAATTACAATAATCAACCAGGGATGAATTTAGTTAAGCCAAACAGTGATTCCTTTACGGAAGTATTAGTCAGTTCTCAGGAGAAAACTCTTTTAGAACTCCTTTGAGAAGTTGGTTATCCCTCGAAATTGTGTTCAAAGAGATGTAAGGATTGGCCCAAATTTTGTGAATATCCGACAATAACTTTCTCTTTGATATTTACGACAGATTTATAGTAAAAGTTGTGATATTAACATAAATAGCGTTATGTAAAGCAATAGAAGACAAATTGCATACATTTTCAAAGGAATCCAATAAATTGAAAAACGAGAATCTCTTTAAAAAAATGTGATTCAATGCCTTTTAGACGACTGAAAACAAACATTGCTTTTGAAACAATAAATTGTAACTCAAAAAAATAAGTCAAAAATCGACTTCTATTTGATATTATATACGAGCAAACAATCAGATGAGCAAAACTATCGATTCCATCACTTAAAGGGTTTTGCAATACAACAGACAGAAAACAAATCAATACATTTGAATGGACTCTTGGTTTAGGGCTTCTCTTATGTTATTTTTTTTAATGTAGGCTTTAAAACGAAAAATGAAAAACAAAATCAGAGAGAATTGTAGTGAAAGTGATATAAAAGCGATAAAAAATGAGGAAAATGTAAAACTTTAACCACTTTTTCAAAACAAAACTTTGAAACATTTATCGATTTTTTTTAGAAAATTTATTATCTCTTTAGTCATTGACCAAGTTCACTCACTTTAGAAGTGTAATTATGAAATGTTAAGAAGCAAGCATTTAATTATACCATGATCATCTCTCAATCTAATAGAGGTTTTTCTATAATAGAGAAGAGATTTTATATACAATTTGATGGATGATTTGGTCTGTAATTTGTTGAGGGAATAGCTTTTGATTCAATTAATAAGATATCAAATGACAAGAAAATTGAAATTGTATTGAATTACTCAATGGTTGGGCCGAAGAAAAGCCGACAAAAAAGATTTTTTACTGTATTTGATATCAGATTTCAATATTCTAATTAAAATAGTTTAGTCTCATATCGGCGACAATGAACTCTTAAGCCAAGGAATGACTATTGACTCCTCCATCAATGGATTCCAATGACTTGTATTGGCTTCAAATGATTGGGTAATAAATCTGGATGTCATCAGTCGTCTCATTCACACACAATATATACTTTAATAATGCAATACATTTACAATCTATTGATCCGATATTATAAATGACAATAAGGTTGGGCTCAAATTTAGACCCAATCTCTAAATCTTATGTTTTTCTTAATTAAGTTTTGGCTCTGAATTGGGATATTTGTCACTAAATTAGAGTCAAATGTATTTTTAGCTCAAACTTTAGATAAGAGTTAAAGAGAATAAAAATATAGCGATTCGTTTGTGTTTTGTTTTGGTTTGTTATCGCAATTTGTTTGCCTCCAGTCATACAAAGAATATGTCGAACAGAAAAACTAAAAGAATAAAATCATCAAAAAGTTTTCAAAAAAAGTCTATATTTGATGTTAAATGACTCAAATATTGAAACACTTTTGACTCCAATTCGGGATTTTAAAGGAAAAGAAACAAAATTTTATTTCAATCAATAGTTTTATATTTTCTAATAAAAAGTGAAACTAAATTCAATTCTCTCTTCAAAATAGGAATAAAGTTGTAAAACAAGAATAACAAATACCATCTAAAAAACACAACTTTCCTCTCGATTACATAATTTAATAAATCTTAAGTATAGAATCATTTATTTCAACCAAAAAGATATTTAGATTTTCAGTATTTGTGTCTGAAATGAATTTTTCAACAAATCTAATGACTTTTCTCAGCCATTATTCTCTTCTAATGTTATTATCGATTACTAATATTTTAAGTCATCAAAAGCTCTCCTTTTGTTATGACATTATTTTTTTCATCTTTGAATTGATTTCATTTTTGTTTCACCAAACAAAAAAAATGTCGTAAAACTGACCATTAAATACAGTTTCAGATTTAAATAAATAAAATCAATTTTTAGGCGATTTTTGATATTTTAGTGAAAAATATCATTTTATTCATCTTTTCAGTGACCGATAGCTTTCTTTGCATTTAAAGGATTGCTTTGAAGGCAAAAAAAGGATTTGATTCGTATATCAGATAACGATATGATATCAGAGAAAGGGTTTTGAAAAATGAAACTTTTCTGGAAATCGTATTTTAAAAGAAAAATTGGATTCAAATAAAATGTTGTGATAGAAATCCAACGATTGAAAGGTTTGGGCACAAAGTAATGGTCAGAAAAAAGTCAATTTTCTTATGTGAACTCTAAGAAACAGAGTTGAAGTCAATATTCGTTATAAGAGTGATGATGGATGACTCGGAACCAGCGCTGACACAAATCTGGACAATATATCACTGGTAGTCGTGCTGTGGATCTGATGTAACTCTATATTCATATCGATATTCAATGGATGGCAGAAAAAATTTTGTTTTTATATTAAAAATAAATAAAAGCTTAACTTTTATGCAAACTTTGATTTTTTAGACAAATTTCAAACTTTTTGTCGTTTAGATTAAAGTTTCGATAATTTTTGATAAATGATATCAAAAATGGATTAAAAAATAGACCCAATTCGCTGCTCATCTCTTTGGGTACTCCACCTCTTCCACAATCCATCAATTAAACGATAATAGAGGGCTTTTCAACTAAAAATCCCTTCAAATTTGTCTAAAAAAGTTTTTAGAAACTTTAAAATGATTATTAAAATACCATGTTTAATCCTCCACCTCTTCCACAATCTATTAAAAGTTTTTCTATGAATCCTTTTATTTAATAAAAATCAATTTATAATTACTAATTATCAATAATAACATGTATGTCAACCTGCAATTATATGCTCAACCTCTGAACCATTTTTTGTTGTTTTATAAACTTTTCCATACATTTGTTTTTATATTCATTTTAAATAAAATTCAATTCAAACTTAAATTCATTTATATTTAATTTAATTTATTTCTAAACTATAATTTATTGAATAAAATATTAATCAAACGATAAATAATATAAAGATTTTAATTTATGTTTATTTAACACATTTGATGGGCATAAATAAGTAGTTTTTGTGTAAGAGAAGTGCAAACTGACAGACATGAGTCTTCTGACCCGTTGCAGGACTTACGACAAGTACCAGAAGTGGCAAAAAGAGAGGTCTCTCTATCGATAATTTTCTTTTTATAATTTTAAAGTTTGAAAACTAAATATTAAGTAATTATTTGTTAAATGAATTTTTTAAAAACAATTAAATGACTTTTGAAACACAAGTCTTGTGTATAAACTTGTGTTTTGATATAAAAATGAGATAATTAACAACTTTTATGATTTGATACATTGATTCAAATTGAAAATATTAGGTCATCCGACACCCGGGGTAATTAATTAATTATTTTTCTTCTTTTATCAAAAGAGCTATTTCAAAATAAAGTGCCAAGAGCATTTTATTTCAACGTTTTGTTCACTTAATCGATCGATCAATTATTAAGGTATTGTTGTGTCGATGCAATTATACGTTTTGTTAATTCATTTATTTAACCCAATATTTTGAGAAAATGAGTTCATTTTGAATATAATCAGAAGAAATCCAATTCTCAGATCTTTTTGTCATTTAATATATTCTCGAAAAAAACTTTTTGGTCTAAAATAAACTGATTAATGATATTCAAGAATGAATGAGAGGTAATTCTATCCGTAAATCATAAAAATGGTTAAATTATCTGCAAATAAACAATAATTAATCTCAATTTAAAGACCATTATATGAAACCAAAATTATCTCAAACGACAAAAAACTATTGAAAAAATGTATTTTTCCAAACAATTAATGAGATTTTATTCTCTGATTTAAATCTTAGAAAACATTTTCATCGTAAAACTTGAGATAAACAAAACCATTACTAAAATTAAGTAAAGTCATCCATTTCTCTGAACGGAAATTTGAAAACATGGTATTTCCAATTATATTTTGTCTTTGAATTTAATTAATTAATTATTAATTAATAATTAATAACAACTAATTGCGATCGAAATTCTGAACGTCAGCTCCAAATGAGTTATTGATTAATTGTTTTTTAGAGTAATTAAAAAGAAATTAACCGTAAATTTGCAAATAAGTCATAATATCTGTAAATACAATAAATTTATTTATTTATCAAATTTTAGTATCAAATTAAGGGTTCAATAACTCAAAGAAAAAGGTTTTGAAAAAATGTTTGCAAAAGATTTATCTTTTAGTCATTTGAAAAATGAGTAGATTTTTGAACAAAACTTTTAGTATAAATCTATTGAAGAAAAAATAATGAAATATATTTCTTGGAAACAGTTTGACAATAATAAAAGGTTTGGAAAACTAATGTTTGAATTCTCATTAAATGCCAATTAATTTGAAACTACTTTTGAATTGTAAAAAATGAGAAAATCGTATCGAAAATCAGTTAAGCGATGATTAGTTTTGTCTGTGATTTGAATTACGATTAATCTGTTCTTACAAAGTCTGACAACTTTTCTGGTAGTCATTGAACTCTGGGTCGGATTAATTTTAGGTCTCAAACGCCGAAACACATTAACGTGTAATTCTATTATCACTTTAAGTGATTTAATTTAGTCGAACCTCAAGGTTTAAGACAATTACTACAACTAATGACAATTTGAGCGCTAATACAATCAACTATTTTATAGTCTTAGACTAATTTCTCCCAAAAAAACGGTTACAAATCAAAGGATTGATAGAATAAAATTAACTTTTTTTATTGGATTCTTGGTTGGGAAGAGTCAGTCATATACTGGTAATTATGAAAATTACAAAAATTTATGTCTTCTTAACTGATCATCAGATAAGTTAAGGAAAAGGATTTTGGTTTCTAAATGTGACTCTCTTTTAATTAAATGCGAATCTCTTGTGTCAGAGTCTTAAAGACCATTAAGTTTTCAGTGGAATTCATTTTCTGGTATTGAAGTCAAAGAATTTGTTGTATTTCAACGATTAATAACTTTTTTGGGTAATTTTGTCGGAAACTATTGAATAAAATTAAATAATTGACTGAAAAGCCATAGATTTTGGAAATAATAAATCATAAAAACATTGTTTCACAAAAATGTTAAGACCAGACATTAATTGAGTGCAGAATTATCTTCAAAGGAATAATAGGTTCCTGCAATTGCCCAATAATTCTATGGTAGCTCTGAAATGATGAAAAATGAACAAACTTTGACTAAAAGAGTGACTCAATTTTTACTCTTTTGCTCCACTATATTATCAATCATTATTTCAGAGGAGTTTTGTGTTTTTGTCGAAAAAAACTACATTTATTTTTATCAATTTTCAAGAAAGAGATTTATTACTCAATCGATAAATTACTTCTTTTCTTTATTTTCTTCTTTATATAGTATTTTGAATATTCTTCAGACTTTCAAAGAGAAAAACAAATCATTTTATAGATATTACGGTAAAGACTCGTATATAGTTCTAAAGGATTATAAACTATGATTTATAACTGAATCAATGTTCTATTAGCAGTATTAGCAGTATTAGCAAGGCAATATCTTTGTTGCCAAAATATCTTATTTTCAATTAAACTGAAAAGTTATTAAATTTTAAATTAAATAAATAAAGATATAAAGCGTTAAAAATTTTGAAGTTTAGTCAAGTCATAACTGATCTCAAATATTATATTGAATGTCATTTTTAGATTAAAATATTTTCTAAGTTTTTAATTTAGTCATTTTACTTTAAAAATTACATCTAGGATATCTCAAATTGAGTAAATTGAAATATTAGATAATTTATACTGGGTAATTTCTAATCTAATCTAAATTATATTTTCGGTAAATTACACAAAAAAAAGTTTGAAAAATTCCATGAATTCTCAAATTAAAAAGTTTTTTGAAATAAAATTCATATTTAAAGGATTAAAATCAAAGAAAAACTAACCAAGAATTCGAATCAATTGATGTTTTTATATGTAAAGAGAAATCTAAACATCAAAAATAATTAATGATTGGCCAAAGGGTTAGCAATAATTCAAATGATAAAAAGGATTATTGACCGAAACATCAAATGTGAACTCCATTTCATATGAATATCATTATTATTGAAACGAATTTAAAATTAAGGAAATGTAATAAACATAAGAAAATATCGACAAATAATTTAAAGGCATATAATTTCGATGAATAATATCATCGGAAATATGTATGAAATTTTGAATACAAGAGAAACAAATATCTATAAAAGTGAACAAATTAGACCATCAGAAGACTCTTTGATTGATAATCTGTTATCAAATGAATTTTAATGAACTTTGAATTTAGTTTAATTGCATTTAATTTTGTTTTAAACAAATGAAATGTCAGGAAATTTAAATAAATGACTCTTTTGATTATCTCTAAAATTTGCCCCAGAACCAAAATCAAAACAATAATCAAAAATAAAATATCGAATAATTCAGTGATTCCTCCAAATATCAAATCATTTCAAATTTAAATTTCAAACTTTTGGGAACAAACCATAAACTGATAAATTATTTTGTACTCAATTTTTATTTAAAAAAAGAATAAATAGATTTAATTTTAAATGAATGAGAAAATGTTAAAATCAGATGTGTTTGAATCAGATGTCGAGTACATTCATTAGCCGTATATTTTCAAAAACATTTGAGGCAAATAAAATATTAAAGTTGTCAGGGCATACATTACTTGCCTCCTCCTTTGGTTATCCTTCAAGAATTCTAAAAATAGCCAAGAACATTCTCATATAATAATTAATGTATTTTCTTTGAAAAAAGTACTCAAATTAATTGGAAGTCTTACGCTTTAATTGAATCGCATCTCATATTAAATGGCAATTAATTTAAAGTTTGCAAAATTAACTTGGTATTAAAGAGTGGAGATCCTTTGATCATTTCTTACTTGACTTAAATAAGCCAAAAGTTATGTCAAAGTTGGAAGAGATTCATCACATTTTTGAAAATTAAAATAACTGAACCGAATAACTGATATAAAATACTTTAAAATATATACAAAAAAAAGAAATTTATTTTTAGAAAGTTTTGCGATAAAAAAAATAAAAGATTGGATTTAAGAGAGAAATGATTTATTATATGAGTGCAAAAGTGGAGAAGTTTTGCATTAATAGTTGGATAAAAACAAACTGATTTTACAGTTTTGATCAATGATATGCAATTCGTGCACATCTCTGACTATTGACTATTAATCACTTAAATATAGTCTAATATAATCTGTTGTCATATTAGAGTATATTCTGTTTAGTATTAACTCTTTAAAAGAATAATATTTTTGGCAAAATATATGTGAAAACAATGTAAATGATGTACAAACAGTCTGACTAAAAACAGAGAGAATTGTAAACGAGTGGACATTCAGTTGATTGAGAGTCGTTTTGTGGTCGGCATTTGTTTTGTGTCAAAGACTACATTCAGAAGATTTGTTTGTTTAGAACACTTGTTTCGAATGCCATTTCTGGAAAAGGTATACAAATTATAGGGAATAGTCTCTGTTTATCCAATCAATTGTTGAGATAAATGAAAGCATAATTACTGAGACGTTTGTTGCGGTTTAGCCTTAAGTTTGTGCCACTCTGTGATAGTCAACAGTTCTGGTAATGACTATCGATTGCATACCTTTTCTAAGCAATGAATGAAAGTAAGCGCTCTTTTGACGGCTGCGATAAATATTGGTTTAATGCACTTTTAGAGGACTTGTGTTCAACTAATTTGTATAAAACATCTTTTAATTCATTAAGGCTTTAGAACCGGTGGCTATGCTTTGCTTCGATCAGTCTATTAATCATTTCATGAATTCTGTTCTCAATTTGTTTTTAGTTGAAATTATCGCTGAATTAAGTGTTTAATTCTGTTTAATATATAAATAGAAAATTGTCTGACATTAAGGCAAAAGTTTTCCACAAAATTCTCATTCATTAAAAAATAATAAAATGTTTAAATTAGTTAATAATAATTACATAAATTATTAATACTTTAGCTTTGAATACATTTAACCTCAATTAATATAGATTCAATTTTATACATTCATATTCATTAAGAACTTGCAATATTTATATTAAAATTTTGAGAGAGAGCGAGAGAGAGAGAGAGAGAGAGAGAGAGAGAGAGAGAGAGAGAGAATTTAATAAAAGAGTGAGAATGCGATGAATATTAAATCTTATAAATAGAGAGAAATAACTCAGAATTAAATTAAATCATTTCTTTCTTGAAGTGTAATATGTTTTCGAAGAAAATATGTTTAATTCATAGTTTAATTCAAGTGAAATGTAATAAACAAATCATATTAAATGAAAAGTTTAAGGAATCGGATAATTGTTTTAATAACTAAATGACTCATTTAATGACATAAATAACAAAAATAAAATAAAATTAATTACTTATCAAAACCTAATGGAAAGCAAACAAAATCAATATTTATTAGAATTTTGGGCAAAAGTCATTTATAGAAGATATTTCCTGATAAAATTTCATCCTCTTTATAAAAAAAAACCTTGTACCCTTGGCTACGCTTTGAGATAAGCAGAAGGCCATGATTTTTATCAGATGATTCCTCATTTAAAAGTTGAATTAATTTCCATTTTTGATTACCTCTTAATAGAAATCTATATTAAGTTCACATCGAATTGTATGCAAACATTTATTAAATGTTTAGTAGAATTGAAACATTTTAACCATTTTTTCTCTTTTGATTCACTTAAATATATAAATTGAAAGAGAAGTAAATGAAAGGAAAATCTAATTTTGAATATTAGAGTCAATTAACAACAATTTGTGTCAATTCTTATTTTGATGAATAGATGTTTGAAAAGTCTATAAATTGATTTCAATTTGTGTTTTCAGGAAATATATTTTGAGAGCATTTAGTGTTTCAGTAAATATTCAAACATTGCATTTGTTTTTCAATCGATTAGTTATTTACTAAAATCTGACCGAAATTCCCAGAATTAAAGGATATGAAAGAAAAAGTGTGAACTTACAGACTGGTAGTATTTGCGCTGATCTTATTGGGAAGTGCTGTCAAATTAGCATTTGTGCAGTCAGTGGTGACAGAATGGTTTTCATTTGGTTTGCAGGAACACTCTTCAGGACAACTGTATACTTGAAGTGATGATGAATTGATGCCACTTTTGACTGTCGGTGCCGTCAATTGTCTGTTGACTGAATTGACAATCAATGGATTGGTTGCAAACAATAAGAGCGCCACTAATTTCTTGATTACTCCAAACGATTTGTTAATCGGAAAAGTTTTGCCACTCTTTTTAACAGTACTATCGATAGCCATCGGCGACCCCTCCATATTAATACCTGAGTCGGGATATCCGGTGGCGCTCCGCAGAGGGCGTCGGCCTCTCATAGTTATCCGTTTTTAAAACATTTAGTTCTGAATTTGTTGACCGAATAATCGCTGTTTGACTGCAAACAAATGACAACTTATATCAAAAGCGCTCAAAACATCGTTTAATTCAAAACTATTTTTAATTATGTATTAAAGCATTAGATATATAGAGAGAGTAGTCCTTGAATTGGGTCGCATTCAGAGGTAAATTATCGCTTTCGGATCAGACACTCAATAAGAAGACTGACTCAAAGAGAAACTCATAAAAATTGATGTCTACTTCAGTTAAATAGTCGGCTAATACTGCAGATAAAGTCTTAGATTTATTGTTGACGTCGACATCGAATAAATTATTGGACTTCTCTGATACTTGGCTTTCAAATGCCTTTTATGCCGGCTATCAATTAGATTTCTGCTCGATTACAATCGATTCAATTCATCCAAAATCCAATTACTTTAATAACGAAAACTATAAAATTCTTCACTTTTTTCAAACTTATTTTAAAAGAAATTTTAAAGTTTTGTTTTTATGAATAATTCAAAGTTTTTTAATATATATCACAAGAATAACGGTATGAATGAGTGGTTTTCTCACAAATTGACGGTTCTTTGCATAAAAGATTAGTAAAGTTAGACCTATTTATTGCATAACACTTTTGACTCAATTGACGAAAAGCTTTTCAAAACATAATATTAAAGTTAAGAAAAACTTACGACTGAGAGGAAAGACTCTTCTGAAGAGTCATCGCTTGAAGAGAGTGTCGATCCCAAGACGTGTGAAAGTATCGCAAAAGTAGTAATTTTGGTTTCAAATCATATACTCTTAAATCTCTTCTCTAATTTCAAACTTTTAAAAATTAATAACTTTTTAGATAAAAACGTTTTTATAGTAAACGAGACTTTTCTGAAGTTAATTAAGACATGAGTTTAGGAAACATTTCACAGAGTCTTAAGAGATGTGTTCTCTCCTTTGCCTGCATTTCAATAGATAGTGAAAAAATTCATTCATCTCTCGCTTTGATAGTATGGTTTGCTTTTAGAGACTGTGGAG
Organism: Galumnidae sp. Gr-Ori-00277; assembly: GCA_034700165.1. Taxonomy (NCBI): domain Eukaryota; kingdom Metazoa; phylum Arthropoda; class Arachnida; order Sarcoptiformes; family Galumnidae; species Galumnidae sp. Gr-Ori-00277. The sequence continues at coordinate 4,083 of JAQIXI010001107.1, read as the reverse complement.
CAGTCGCGCAGTCAGTGCTCTCGACAGTGGCGTTCCTTCCATTCGCTTATAATCGAAAACAATTTTTTTGCTGTTTATTGGAATAACTTTTTATAATTGTTTTCGTTTATTCTGTTTGAGTTAAAATATTATCAGAACTAATATCTGGTTTGCGATCAATCTTTGATGGCATCACTCAATAGTTTGAAGTTTGACTTAAGGCTACGCCAAAACTTATTATACATTATATTATGCCATAACCGGTCATCGCATAAATACACAGAATATCTGTGTTGTTCTTCTTTCATCGCAAATAATAAGTAGACTTCAGTTGAATAGACATTTCAATAATTGAATTGGAAATAGATTTGGGAATAAAACTCAACCAATAATAAAACAAAACCTAAAGATTCAAAACAAAATTGAAGTCAAAAATAAAAGAATCGTTGAATATATGAATATCTTTTAATAGAGTAAAGAGAATTTAATGAATACTTTTGTCGATCCGATGGGTTGAAGAACTGATCCGGTATTGTTCACTATATTAGACTCTTAGGAATACTTAACAGACATCGAAACTAATGACAATAGGAATGCAATGAATTACACATTAAATGCGGTTATCATTCGTTTGACAATTAAATGATTTTCATTGAATTTGATTGAAATTAAACCAAATTCTTAATGAAGTGATGAATATTTTTATTGATTTTTATATATAATTAATTCAACCCTTAATTCACTTATTATTTGATTTGTCTTTTTTTAATTCAATTCACAACAGAATGAATAGAATTTATGTGATTGATTAATGAGCAAGGAGGTTTTCTTGTTTACTCGAAAAAGTAAATATTTTATGAAAAGACTATTTGCGGAAATAGTGGGTAATATCACAAATGTCACATAATTACAAGTGATTTTGCGAAGTCATATCGCAATGAATGTTCACTATTTGTTTGTAATGCGGACCCACTTTTCACTCATTTGTTTCACATTTCGTTCGCAAAAAAACATTTCAAATGAAAATTTCTTTTGAAATTCATTTGAAATTCACTTTTAAATGATTTTAAATTGAACTCAAGTTTTGTAAAAATGTCTGCCATTTATTCTCTACTTTTAATACTATTTATCAATGGATTGGAAAGACTTAACGCACATCAGGTCTATCCTCCAATTCCGGCTAATGTGCGACCCATTCAACAGATAGTTCCGGTTCCAGAGCCTATTCAACCACCTCTTCCCCCATCCGGAGTTCGTGAGTAAATTTATCATGCTACTTACAATATAGAGGATAGACATTGAATTCATTGAAAAGTTGGGTTGTAAAAATGAAATGATCATGATCAATCCAAGTTCTATCATTTTTATCAAACATTTCACGTCTGCTCTCAAATTAAAGTCTTAATAGAGATTTGAAGAAATGTTGAGTTTGGGAACAGCACTCCATTGATCACTGATTTATTAGTTCTCATAGTTTTATATTTTTATTGTTTCGTTTGTGAACTGAATATTGAGATAAAAATCAAATCCTATTCGAAGTTCTTTTTTGAAAGATTTTATTTTATGTCATTTTTTAGAGACGGGTATATCAACAAAGGGTTCGACGCGATGTTATATCTGTAACTGGTCTATAGTCCAGTGCTCTGACTTTAATTGCTATAATAATCCGGACATTTGTACGAACAATAATTTCAGTCCATCTCTTGTACAACAGGCCGACTGTCCGGCGGGTTGTGAACAGTTTGTCATAACTGATCCAAACGGTAACCAATTTTTATTTAATGACTTTCTTAAGTATTTATTACTTTTTCAATACCAGGGATTGTTCAGCAGTGGAGACGCAATTGTGCGCCGGGTATTGATTTTCAATTTATTAGTAAATCTTTTTAAGTGCTATTTTTTGCTCACATTTTTTCAAAGCCTAAACTCTTTTTAAGATTTAAGTTAAAGTAGAAGAGTGTGAGTAAAAGTGAGCACAACTTTCAACTAAACTTATTTTTTCAATAATTCTCAACGAATTCAATCATTTGTCAACATTTTAGGCAATATTCGTATCACTGGCTTTAACTGTAGGACAGAATATCAGTTGGGAATACGAGTCGATCGATGCCTTTGCAACAAAAATTGGTGCAATAGTTCACCGCATATCAGAGGAGACATTGTGGTCATCGCTGTCTTCTTCCTCATCACTTCTTTTATTTTATTTGATTTATTGGAATAAACACTAATTTCTGATTAAAATCAAAGAAATTCACCAAAAATTGTTTCAATTTTTCTAATTGTCTTCACTTTTTGATTCTTAAAACTCACAGAAAAGTCGATTAATAAAAATCACTTAAAAATTAATTTTTGTTTAATAATAAAATTCATTATTAATTCAATAAAACAAGCGATTCTTTGTTCTCTCCTCTATGAACTTGGTCAAATTATAAAATGATAGTTTGGGGTTCAAATAATGATATAACAAAATCTGACGTTATTTGTGTCAGTAATGAGACACATGTCGTGCATTGAGTTTCCACTTCCTTTTCGTAAAACCATTCAAATTGTGAACATTTGAGGTCTGATTAAATTCAGTTTTAATCAGTTTATCCTTAATTTGAACCAAAGGGTGAGTTCTCTTCTTTTAATTCTATTACAAGAGATTAAGAATTGTATGTTTTAACCGCTTTTTACTCATTGAATGACAGGTTATTTATAATTATAGCGTAAAGGTTTTGATATAAACATTGGTTAAGATGTTGATGCCTAAGAAGGACCGGACAGCGATCTATGAGTATCTCTTCAAAGAGGGAGTAATGGTCGCCGAAAAGGACTTTCACGCCCCCAAACATCCGGCTCTGGAGAAAGTGCCGAACCTTCATGTGATTAAAGCTCTTCAGTCATTGAAAAGTAGGGGTTATGTGAAGGAACAGTTCGCGTGGCGTCACTTTTATTGGTATCTCACAAACGAAGGCATCCAATATCTCAGGGATTTCCTTCATTTGCCCCCAGAAATAGTGCCGCCAACTCTTAAACGTCAGGTGAAGACAGACTCCGCCCGACCCCGAACTGCAAAAGGTTTGTCTCAAATCCATTCCTGACCTAAAAATTGATAATTATTTTAAAAAACAGCTGAAGAGACGCGACCACAAAGAGATGGCGGACGAGATAACTATCGTCGCGATAACTATGGAGAGGGAGGCGCTCCTCGAGAAGACAGACAATTTAGAGGAGGTTTTGGAAGAGGCGGCGGTGGACCCGGTTTTGGCCGCGGAAACTAAACTAATTTCGATTTTTGTTAATAAAAGTGAACACATTTTGAATTAAATAAACATTTTATTCAAAATATAAGAGAAATGGGTTTACATTCTTATCTCTGATTCCATAATTAGAGCCTAATTATTAGGTAATCAAACAATTGTTTTATGATTGACCCGTCACTTACCCGACATTAAAACAACTTTTCCATTAAAATTGTGAGAATCACTCCTTTTTCCGATAAGTTTTTACTTCAATATAAGAAAAGAAATTTTATGAAAACCAAATGCCTTCAAAGCCTTTAATAACAAATACGGCTTTCATAATGAAAATAACCTTGCAAGTTTAAACTTTCAACTGTTGACTTATTTGTTGAGAATTAACCAAGGATGGCGAAAGATCTCGGTCCCTCTATTTGACAAAATACCCCAGCCTAGAGCTAAAAAAACCTCGACAGACCTAATACTTGTCCATAGAGCAAATTTTAAGGGTTCAAAATTCTAGGGGTATTTAACCGATATTTCTCCTAGGGGGTAAATGGGAAAACCCATTTGGATACCCCCTTTGGTCATCCCTGGAATTAACTGTATTTCAGAATAAAAGTTGAATTAAATTATTATTGAATTGAAAGACATTCAGAGAATCACAAGTTTTTCACAAAAAGTGACGAAATTTATGTTTGAATCGCTTTTCAATTGATTTGTGTTTTGTTTTTGTTTCGTTTAACAGTTCGCTAACCTGGCGAGCTTTGTCAAGCGAATGCTCTCAATGCGTCTAAAATGATATGGGATTCAGTATACAAGTCCTAACCGTCAATAAGAGAAGACTGAGGGGTTCGCCGTTGCTCTCTCGCAAACTCTCCTC
>JAQIXI010001106.1:0-15796 GCA_034700165.1 Galumnidae sp. Gr-Ori-00277 | reverse complement strand
AGAGAGAGAGAGAGAGAGAGAGAGAGATTAGGTTTGAATTTTGAAAAATATGAATGACTGGTTAAAAAGTGACTTGATGAGTCTTTGATATTTTTACTTTTAATGAGTTTTAGCCTGCTTAAATATAACATTGACCTTGAAACAAGAGAAATCTGCTATTCTTTTTGTATTTAATTAGTTGATGTACCTTGGTAATATGCAGAAAGAGGCGACTTTATTAAACTAATGGCTATTCTCTAAAAGAAAATATTTAACATAAAAATTATGCTAATTCTTAACGACTATGTGGTCGCCTCTGTGTTCACATACCTGTGCCCTCACTCTCACTAATATACAAATACATACAAAGTGTGAGCACTCAGGTATTGCAGAAACAAAAAAAAAGTCAAACCAAATGAGCATAAGGAGGAATAGGCACTGCCTGTGCCAACAAAATAATAATGTGTACCACAAGTGCCACCGGAGTTATAGCTGAAGGGACTGGCAGTGGACTGGCCTATCATTATTGATGCCTTCCAGGTATTAATGGGCACTAATTTTTATTATTTTAAAATATTTCTCTTCTTTTACTTTTGATAATTTTCCTCTACTGAGGTCTTAAACAATGTAATTACCAAGCTGGTCATTTACTGATGTCATTTAACTTGCTTAATTTGCTGTTTTAGCAAGATTATTAAAATAGTCTACTAAAAAGATATTTCTACCAAGACAAAATTTGAAAAAAATCAAAGGTTATTAAAATTTTGTAAAGTTTTTATTTAACAAATTAAGTTTAAGAGTGGTTTTGGCGATCCCTTTGAACAGTCATTCAAGAGTCCAGTCGGTCGGAACGGAAGGGAATAGACATTAGTTGTGATTTAAGAACTCTTATTATAATTATTATTATAAACACTCTTATCATAAGTTAGTCTTAATTTTTATTTTATTTAATTTTTTTTCTTCTCTTTTGTGTTATATATTTGTGACAATTATTACAATACTGTGAAGACTATTATAATTAAAGTCAAAAACTTTTTTCTGGATCTTATTTTTAGCACAACTTTTCACTCAAGTCTTATGTCAGTCCTCTTTCAGTATCTTATCGTTTGTCGAATTCACTTTTTTTTCTTGAATTTTCAACTCATGTTCTCATAATAAACGAGGAAAATATTCAATTTATTCCTGCATTTTTTAAAGTTAAAATTAAAATTAGAACTTATCTTACTCATTTATCTAATATAAAGCAATTAGGAACGGCCATTATCAAGCTAATTTTCTACATTTTTTGAAAATGTGTCCTAGCTTCTTTTTATTATAATTCTATAATAATCAAATGTCAACTTTGAAATTACCAAATATTAGGTGTGAATATAAACATGGACATTTTCTACTTTGGTCAAATATAGGTCTTTTTATAGTCATATAATTTAGGATGACCAAGGGTTTTTTGGTACACTTTAATTTTTATTCTCAAATTACCAAGTTCATTTAAAAACAAATATTGTTGGCATACGTTTTTGTTACTATTTATAGTTATCTAGCTAAATTCTATTTCAGCCATTTATCCTGTTTTTATGAAACACTTTGCATTTGATAGATAAATATCCTTTTTATAATTATCATGCACATTCTTTAACTAAATGATTTTCTAAGGTTTAGTTTTACATCCTGGTAGAAATAGTAAAAAATATGTTTAACTAATGAAACAATAATTATAAGTTTACTCATATTCATGACATCACTAATGAATTCATTAGTAATGAAAGTTTAGTAAAGTTACTAGCTAAAGTTTATATTTATACATTTCTTAAACAACTTTTCAATTAATCTGTAACAATTTTGACCAAGGACATTGTCATAATTTGTGACTCATAAACAAAAGCTGTTTTCATATACTAATTAAGCGAATTATTCAGAATTGAAGCATGCAAATCTTACTACGATATCAGAGAATATATTTATATAATATGTTGCTAGGTAAAGTATAAAATTTCGAGGAAAAGTTTAATTTTGAAAAATGAACAAGTTCAAACCAGATGGAGTTATAAGGACTGGTTTTGGACTCCTTGTAAACACAAGTTTTAGTATTGCTAGTGATGCGCATGCACATTTTCACACAAAGCCGTTCCCTTCTGTGCTCAGAACCAGAGGCTGAGTTCAGAACAGTTCAGTTGTTAGTGAGGGACTATTGCGTGGAAGTGCAGAACCGCATCCGTTGCCTAACTATTGAACAGAATAGCTTCAAGTCTATTGTGGAGTGCTATTTGCCAAGAGCAGGAACAGCTCACTCTCGTATTTGGAACTATTGTAAAGTTCTTGTAAATCAATTCTTATCATAAGTTAACATTTGAAACAGACATTTGAAGCGTGCGATTCAGCTCAGCCTAAGAAGACCTGAGTGTACTCTTCTTATTGAACTTTTGTGTTTCATCACTTTATGGATTTAATGGACATATAATTAACATAAATATTCATTTGTTTTAGTGACTGATAAAAAGCGGCCAAACTTTTGGCACAAAACTATTTCTACTGTTTTTTTCACTTCAAAAATATGTTAAGAAAAGATCGAAAGCAAACAAATTATGTTATAATGGAATACACTTTTCTATTCATATCACTTCTATTAACGTCTTCTCAAGCCATCAAAAAAGGTATGTGTTTTTTGGCTACTTTTTCATCATTTAAGAATTAAGCTTGGCACTTTAAAAAAGGATATTGAAATATTGAGTATCCTAAAATTCAACAAATCATGCTTGGTGTTTTTTTTTCAGCATAAATTCTTTTTGTTGTTGAATATTCATTAAGACTTAATTCAAATGAAATTATCGTTTCATCAAAACATTTCTATCAAACATTAATCGGAGAGAATTTTTCACTTAAATTGTGTCGACTCTTTTTTCTTCTTCTTTTTTTTAATCACAAGTTTAAGGATTTTCGACATAAACTACGATAAGAAACGCCACTAAAAAAAACTATTTTCATCTCAAAGTTGTTGTGCTTTTATTATTCATATCGTATTGTAATCTATGAGTTGTCGGATATGTCGGCTCTTCTTAACAATTGGAGTCCAAACAATTTTTTTTTAAAAAAATTCTTCGGAATAAGTTTTCTCTACTTTTATTCCAAACATTTCTTATCAAAATGTAATCCATTTTTTCACAACAAATCATAAAAATATTTTTTTTTCTCCAAAGAATGAGTAAAAGAGATAATATTTCTCTCAACTCAAGTGTTATATAAATGTTTAGGACTGTGTTTGAACAGCATATCAGTCTTTGAGGGCTGACCGCTAGGCCTCAACTCTATATATAACGAGCCTCTGTGATAGTCCAGTATTTTGTCGACGACCAGACCTTTAAGAGTAAATAAATTGTAAACTAACTTTTATGCTGTACTTCACTCCATATCATTGTATTTATTACAATTCAAACAATATTTGACACAAAAATATCAAATATTTATTTGAAAAATATGTAAATAAGAAATCCTTTCGGAAGAGTTTATGCAAAGTTAGGGGTAATTTCAACCCATTGTAATGAAGAAGAAATTACTGATTATCGCAGTTAAGCCATAAATGGGTTTAATTTTAAAACAAAAAAAAATTTACTTAATTTGAATTTAATTTAAAAATCTGTTATTATTTCTCTAAATGTGTTTATATTTCAAATGCAATGAAAACAATTTATTACATTCACTCGTATTCTACTTATTATATAAAAATTTTCTCTCAAATAATAATAAGAGGAAAGAAATATCGGTCAGAATTTAGGACTTTCTTCGCCTACACTGTAATCAACACAAAAAAAAATACTAAACTTAAGAAAATATAAGTTTTTCTTTTAAACAGAGATTTATTCAAACATTTGAAAAGAAAAAAAAATTATTTTATGAATTAAATTCTTCTGTCTTTCAATGAAAACAATGCATTCAATAGAGAATTAAAAGTGTCTTCCGATTAAATATTGAATTAAGTTCCAAATTTGAAGCCTTTCCTGAGGAACGGGTGTTATTTGAGACCAGAATCAAAATGAAAAAACAACTTTTGATTTCAATTACAATAGTATTTAAATTACATCGAAAACAAAGGAAATTAAAGAACAAAAATAAAATTAAATGATTTCTTCACTCAATTTATTTTATCGTTTCGATTGTTATATGACTTTAAATGAAATTAAAACTAATTTCCAAAAACTATTTAACCAAAAATAAAAAGAAATTTATACGAAATTAGAGGTGAAATTGAATGCAATTTATTTAATAATAAAATGTCTTTACTCCTATTTTTTTTCTTTATTTGAAACGGAACAGAAAGGGAAGGGATGTCCTATCAGGAAATGGATAGTAAATGTGATGATTAGCACATATAAAGAGGGAGTATATAAAAAGGGGGGAAAAGAATAGTCATCACGAAAACTAATTTTTGAGAAATTAAAACTGCACTGAAAACTAATTTTTCGTTGTATTCTAGTACAGTTTGCTTTGAAAACAATCACATAATGATTATTATGTAAAAACAACATATCATTTGAATAATTACTTTTTCTCTTTATATGACTTATGCTCTCATATATCAGTGAAAGCCTTTACTCTAAATTATATCCGTTTTTAATTGAAACTTTCAAAATTAATTTAGAGTTCGTGATAAAAACCTACTAGGTTCTCTTAAAAATAATGAACCTAGGTGTTCCTTTACAAATAGAGTTTCTCTAATTTTTTTATCCTTTTAACTAAAATAGATTAATGAAAACTTTTTTTAGAAAACATTAATAGAAAACATTATTTTCATTTAATTTAGTTATAATTCAAATCATTTGAGAATTGAATGACTGCTTAAAACATATAAATAATATTTTTTATAATATTTTAACTCAAAAATACATTTTTTTTGTTATCAAATATCCGCTGAATATGAATTTAATGACTCTCTCTCTCTCTCTCTCTCTCTCTCTCTCTCTCTCTCTCTCTCTCTCCAAATGATTAATAAAATCCTTAAAACTACTGCTTAGAAGTCTGCAAAAAACTAATCCATCAAAAAGAGCAGAATATATCTGTGTGTGTATGGAGTGCTCCACAATTTCCAATCAACTAATTATATTTCATATGTATGTATATATTTGACTGTTTGCGTCATTCGTTAAGAACGTCATTTCGGTGACTCATATTCGGGGTAAATCGCAATTAAAGCTCATTAAAGAGAATCTCATTTTTGAAGCAAATGTATCGCTTCCCAAACCCGAACAAAGAGTACAATTTGGGCAACACTTGCGAAGAGCACATCCCGTACTCAGTGGTTGTTCCCATTGAAATGTGATTAGTTATGCAATGCTATCGAAAAAGTAGTTCCAAACTCTCATAAGATAAACACAAAACTGAGGAAACGGGTAATGAAAAAACAAAGTTTACTCAAAAAACACTTAAGAAATTGATTATTGCAAATGATAAGCAAGGTAGTTTCCTATAAAATTTCCTTTTAATGTAATTTCTTGTTTCGATGAGAGTTTTATATTTAAAATAACATCTTGTGAAGAAATTTACTAGTTATAATAAAATTGTTAGCTAACTTAGCTTGATCATCATATTTGATACTTAGTATTAAGAGAAATGCATCAAAAAAATACCAAAAAGTAATCGAATTGAAACGAATTGTTGTCTGAAATAAAAATACAGAAGAAATTACAAATTGATATCAAATTACAGTTTGTAATTCACTACTATTATATCAATGAATTTGCAATGAGCAAGGTGATACCATTTTCAAAATCTTATATTGAATTTATATTGGTTAATTTTGTTTTATATAATTATTGCATCTAGAACAAAATGAAAAAATAAATAATTAAATTTTTACTGAAAACTATTTAATAAAATATTGAAAAGTTATAATTTGATCTTGCTCACATTTAATGTCAGAAGAATAAACGCATTCAACTGTATTGAGGACTAATAGTTTTAGACTATTATTACAAGTTTACTATTATAGGAAGGGAGGGGTTGTGCTGTTTTCTGATGCGATCTTTTGTTGTGTTGAATGCAATGCAATATTAGTGGTATTATTGATGTCAATAATTAGTGATTTAGAGCTCAGGTATTATACAATTATAGTAACATTACATTTAAGAAAGCGATTGTTATTAGCGTTTCGATTGGGATAACATTAATGGAAAGAACTGATAATCAAGAATTAGAGCTAACGGTTATACAGGTATTGACTGGAATGACTATTATGTCGATCCGGTGCTGATCAGGTTAGCTATTTGTGAAGGACAGGAATACTTCCCTTATTTTTCTGAGAAGTGTTTCAAACATTTCAACAGACAAAACACACTTACAGTCAGAGCCTTCTTAAAACCTCTCAATCATTTGGAAATAGTATTTTAAATGAATGAAAGCCACAAAACCACTGAATATGAGACACGAATTTCCATTTTGAACGAAAAAAAATGTTACCATCGATTCAACACAAGGTTAACAAACTCTGCATTTTTTTGTCTCAAAAAATACTTAAGTAAAGAATAACTGATTTAATGATTTCAAAAGTATATTAAACACGAAAATAAACACAACCGCATGAAAAAAATTAAATTGTCCTGTCACCTAATTTGATAGGAAATTCAATTTTTAGCATGCTCATGCTCAAATTTCACAACTGTGTATCTAATATAAAGTTCTATTTCTTTTTAAAAAATCTCTTATTTATAGTTATATTTAATTTTGTTTATCAATTGAAACATTCATTTCATACAATTCTATTGATTAAAGATTTTAATACCTATTCTTATATTTTATAAATATTTCCTATTTATAGCTATTGTTGTCCTGTTCAACAAAGAGGGACAGCCATCCAGAAATGTGTTTATAGATATTAAATATGCTGTGCCTATTATTTGAAAGGCAATCCACTGCTAACAGACATATCAATGAGATTCGTATTCTTCAACTAATTTTTAATTCTTTGCTATTTTTCCCATTCATTCAAATGCTTTGAATAACAAAAAGTAGTATTTATTTTCTATGGTCTGTGCGCTCTCCCTATCCCACAGTTTTGCTCTTCAAGTATATAAACTGTTAGCAAACGTTATAATAATCTTCATATAAGTCCTGATGATAATAGACTATAAGAAGAAGAGCCGAAGAATATAATGCGATTACAATGTTTTGTTGGATCCGTTGGTGGTCTTCACTCCTCTGTCTCTTTGCTCGACAGCAGACATACATATAAATATGTGATAGTATTTTGATAGACTTTGATAGGCTCTTAGCACAGACTCATCACTAGCTCTGCTTTTAGCCTAAATCACTTGAATGAATAGTAGTGCACAGGATAGGACAACAGACAATATACAGTTCATACTAGTGTTGCCAAGAAGCCAATATTGTTGGCCCTATTCTTCTGGCGCTAAATATTACATAATAGCTGTCTATCCGTAAGAACACAATTGTCTGTCAAAGAGAATCGGAGTTCAATACAAAAGTTATTATTATTATTAGACTATAAGTACAGTCGAACCTCAATAATACGACATATAGTTTTGCAACAAAAAATGTATCGCTTTCTTATAGTTATGTCCATAACAAAGAGGTTTCATAACATTTCCTCAACACTTCTACTCGTTGATGATTATTACCCCGATTACTATTATTATCAAATTTATTTATAGTGTAATTCTCTTCAAACAATTTTTATAAATAGAAAATTAACTCAATTTTGAAAATATGAGCGAAAAATCTGTATAAAACATTTGATACATATTTTAAATTTTATTTAAAACTTATTATTATTATTATTCAAGAAATTAAATTTAATAGATATTTGAATAAATCTCTTAGTATTATATGAAAATCCCATTTCAACAAAACTAATGGCAGTTTTGACACCAAATGTCAGAATTAAAATTAAAATCAAAAAAAATTTCACTCTTTCTTTGCCATAAAATCGTAAGTCATTTACACTCTTCCTAATGCCTGTTCCCATTATTGCCGGACCATTGATAACCTATTCCTAATCAGCACATTCAACAAAAAAAGAAGTTAAATAAAAATTCTTCTGGCAAAATAAGTTTATCATGTTCAATTTTCTACAGTTAATTAACTTAACTTTTAAAATTAGGCAAAACTTTTCCTGTTCTTTAAAAAAGACTATACTTTTCGAAGAAATCCCTGAAACGAGACTAATGTTATCCATTAAATTTGATTAAAAATTAAATTAAAATTATTGTTATATAAACCAAAAGTCAGTTAATATTATATTATTGTATAATATTTTGGCCCAAAAAAATGTGTTGTTTTACTATTAATCGAATGTAAATTATATTAAATTTGATTTCACTTTAAAATGATATTAATATAATAATCAAAGAAATTAAAAAATCATAAGAAATGCTGAGCCCAAAGTCTAACCCCAATGAATACCTGATTTGTTTTTAATAATAATCTAATTTGATTTTTGTATATTTTATTCTGTTCTTTCAAAAAAATACTGAGTGAATAGAGAGGGAGAGAGAGAATATTCGAGTCAAAACTGATTTTTCTCTTATTATTATTATTATTAATATAACATAAATATTAATGAATTTTTGTTGTTTTTCCATAACATGTGCGAGAAGTGTAACACTTTTTCTTTGAAATGTTGAAACTTTTAGGAAAATTTCATCGTTGAGAAAACGAATTAAATTCCACTGTTCATTGTTTTCATGCAAATTAAACTTTATTTTTTTGAAATTTTGCATTCATTAAATTAAAATCTCTTATAATTCAAGAAAATTAAAAGAGAAAGTCATGAAAGTTATGTTTTTTATGAATAATTTTAATGAAATTTCCAATAATAGTCGCAAAAAGAAATTTGTTATACATTTGAATATATGAATAATATGTTAAATAAAATGCTTTCAAATCATCTTTTAATGTATTGAATGTTTTTCAGAGTTTGATGACTGCCCAGAATATAACCCAAAACTGTATTACGTATATGTATGCTCTCAAATATGACAGTCGCCAGAGTACAGGGCTTTCAATGCACTCACAACCGGATCTGCACCGCATGATATTCAATACTAACTGAAAGCATATATTTTTTTCCAACTTCTCATCTTTTCTTCACTACTAATAGCACTCATATTACAAACAATACATACCTTTCAATAAGTGAATACCTGTTTATTGTGTGGAATAGTTCTTATATAACCATATATTTTCATATGTAAACTACTCTTAACTTTTGGTGAAACATTTGAAAAATAAACTTCACTTTAATAAAGAGATCATTAAATTTTAATAGATTCTATTGAAATGAGTTATTTATAAAGAGAACCTGTTAGTTTTTTACTAATAGTTTGCCTCAAAAGGAAAAATAGGTTTATATTATGTGGAGAAATATACCAAAAAAGTTTCTAACATTTCAACCCTCGTTTGAGATAATATTCAGATGAATTGAAACGCTATTTTTGCATGAATTTAATGGTGGCTCCAATTTGTGTACATTCTCTTCATTCTAGTTAAGAGCTGACGACAAATATCCGGTGCTCTTCAGCCATAATCTCCATTATAGTGCTCTTCATAATAGACTATTCATCAGAAGAAGTTATATAACTCTTCTTTAGTCATATATATTATATATATTGAGATATAAATAAATTCTCGTATGAAAAGTATATTTGAAACTAAAGTAAAGCAAATTATTTTTCATCCAATTATTCTTCGACTAAACATAACTATCATTATAACTACTATTAAATTAATATTAACAATCAGTTTATTTTTGAGAGCACAGCATAACTATTAGGGTTTCAAATTTCCATTTAAAAAAAGGTCCTATTGTTTGTTGAACTTAATGTTGGGGTGGACAAACAAGCTCTCTTTTATCTATTAATAATAATTGTCGTCAAGGATTTAGTTCTTATTTAATGCCTTTTTTAACAATTATTTCATATAATTAATTGGAAAAACGGCTCAACTCAAGGAAATGAGATGACAACACATCATAAATGTTATGATAGATTAATCCAATGCATATCCATCAACCTGGGCTATACCCCTGGTTAAACTCATAGTGAGAGTAGAAAAACCATTCTATTATTGCTGTCATTCCTATCCCTTATGAAACAGTTCTCACGCTTTAAGTTCTTGTAATACATCTCAAAGTCTATTATTCGTTACTTTTTTTGTTTCTTTTTTGTGTTTTATTTTTTTTAATACAACTTATTTTTTGTCATTTCCTATACCAGAGCACAGGTATGGAATTAAACAGAAGTAATTCTTATTGTATAGCAAAATAGCAGTAGTAGAGCACAGGGCATGAAAATTCTCGGGCAACTCCTTATTTTTAAACACTAAACAATTTGTTTAAGTACTGGAAAGAGAAGACAATTGAATTCATAGAAATTAGACAAAAACCTATGGATAGCACACAGAATGATCTTGAGTGGGGGAAAAGCCTAATTCCATTTTTACGAATGGAAAACACAGGAAAGGCCTAATGTTTTATAGATATACTGTATATTTGATAGCAGTGCCCAACATTGCATTCAAATGGGCGGATATGTGGTGGCGGCGGATTGCCATCACTTTTTTGAGTGTCTGTGCGCTCCGAATATTACACATTTAACAACACATGAAAATTACCGACGGATACAGGAGTGTAGGTCTTAGAGCAAAGACCATAAAGTCCAGGTGAATCTCACACCAGTGGATAATAATTGTAATCAATGGCTATAGTCATAGCATAGGACTATTCTGTGCTCATCCAATCGACTCATTGAGTGTCTGTGCAAATAATTTATGGACTGATGCAAAGTATATTATTCAATGAATGGTCGAGCAATAGGAACGCCATCATAAGTCCATTAACTTTGCATTTATTTTTTTTCTCGCAAAGAAAAAGCACAGAATAAATAGCAGAACATTTGTGATGAAACGCAATCTAACATTGGGTGGACCTACCAATGAATGGCTAATTATCGGTCGTACCACTCACTAGTGACAGAGCACCGGCCACTCAGAATAAACAATTATTTTATGTAATGTTTTTTTTCTATATATTTTTCAAACTTTTAATGTCAATATTAAGGGATGGCCAGAGCCCTCCCACCGGGAGGGGGTCTTATTTCTTAAAATGTTTTGACATTTCATTTTAAACTATAGACCAATATTTATAATAAATGTAAACTAGCAAATTGTAGACATAAAAGTATATTAACTCTAATTTCTCGCTCAATAAAAATAATTTCTACGTGAGAGTGAGTAAGGTAGTTTCCTGCTCATCTCAGATAGAGGAAAAAAGCGTTTCTATTTTATGTGAGACCTTTTTTCACTTAATATATCCGTTACCGTATTTTTATTAGTGTATGACTATTGGGAAAAATTTTATCGTTTCTCACGGATTAGTTGTGTTATGGCACCGCCAAAATTGCTTACTCATACCCATCCCGTTATCAATGGCTGTAATCTTAATACATTTAATTAGCCCTAAAAAAGTCAAACAATCAGTTGATAGGCTGTTCAGTACAATGATCTTTTGATTGTGAAATAATTTAGCAAGCTCAACAAACAAAAAATATTAAACTTAATTAAATGAGAAATAAAATCTATGGCATTCGATTTTAAAACCAAATGATCTTGCTTAGAAGATTAAAGGGAAAATCTAATCAATTAAATTTTGATCAGAAATTTTTGTGATTAGATTCGAAAGCGTATAAAATCTGATTACACTCTGATATTACTCTATAAGACTGTTATCTATGATATTTTTTTTTGTAATCAGAATAATGTTTTATATTCCGTGTGAAATATCAATCATCTTAGTCCTTAATCCAGTAAATTTTAATGTGCCCTTTCTTAAATTGATTTTCACAAATTCTTTTGAGAAAAAGTGATAAAAAGGAATCATTGCTTCCATGAAATTATTGTAAAATAATGTCAATCAGTGATCAAACAGTGATCAGAAGTATTACTTAAATCAGTTAATCATTTCCTTAACTTTTTTAAACTCAAGAATTAAGTCGTTTAAGAATAATCACTGAAATAAAAATTATGAAATTACTGTTTAAAACAAGAAAAGACATATCCTTGATAATTGAAATTTAATGATCTTGGTCATCATTAACTTTAAAATCTTCTAACTTCTCATCCGATTAAGTAATGATTGCTTAACACAGAAATTGATTCTCAGATTCTATTATATATAATATATAAAAAAAGAGAATAATTATTATCTTATGATTAATGAATGTCTTCTTTCTTTTCAAATAAGAACAGCATTTGATTCACTCATTTTTTTTGAAGACATGAGTGAAGAATAAAAAATTCTTTTCCTTTCTGTAGTTTTTATCTCTTCTTAGGCTATAATTAATTGAATTTTGACGCTTAGAATGGATTAAAAGCTGAACGTAAACCACTTTTTTACTCCTTTTTTTTATATAATACTTGTGTTATATGTGTTATATATATGTATTTTTAACTCATATATTAGTATAAATATGGATTAAAATATATATTCCATATATACGTATAGATATGAACAGATATGAAACGCATTTATTTTAAGTGTTGGCCCAAAATTTAATACAAGAGTCTTATGTTTTGAACTGATAATAATTTTTGATTAACTCATGAAAAAAAAGTCGAAAATCACTCCATTTTTCATAATATATATGAAATCTTAAGAAATATTTGATAACTTATTTTTCCTGAGAAATGACGTTTTGGCACAAGATTTCTAGTGCCAGAGATGGCCAATTGTTGTAATTCTCTGGGCATCACTTAATCTAGTAATTTGTTTGTGAATTATTAGATGTTATTAATAAAGAATTCATTTTTCTCTTATATTTCTAATAATAAACCAAAAGTTTATGAAAGAAGAAAACATTTTTTTGCTTTTAATATATTATATATATTAATATAAAGAATGAGTTGAATATATGAAGAAATTAATTCATTTATTTATTAATCCCATCGTTTATATAATAAAGAGATAGAGAGCTCTTCTCTCCAAAAGTCGAGCACAGAATAAAAAAACTAAAAGCAAAAAAAAAAAAACGATTCAACAGAAATGCAATTAATTTTATTCTTATATTTTTTGTTAAATATTTAAATACAGGCCTTAAGTGCAAAAAGCAATTAAATTATTGAAACAAAAGGCACAGAATAATAATAAAAGGCACAGAATAAGTGCTTCTAAATAAAGTATTCATTGATTTTGTTGGCAATTGTATGGCGTTCCCACAAAAAGACAATTGAATCCCGGGTTAAATATTTAAGATATGTTTCCTGATCAATCTTCATTTCCCAATGTATCCCATTGTGAGCCCGATTAGTACCGTAACGGTAACGGCTATATTAGACTCAACTGTCCTGTTCTCCACTGGACATTGCTTTTATCCCGGATAGAGTACACGCCCTCCACATTACATACTGTTCCTCAAATCAAAAGATCACTTAAATACTAAACGGAATTTCTTTAAGTTTTTTACATTAAAACCAAAAATCACTTCATTTCGGACGAAACGAAATGAGGAAAAGAAAAATAAAAACATTTATTTAGTATTAAAATGAACTCCAAATTCGTTCGTTTTATATATTCGGGAGAAATAAATAGGAATTTAAATCTCAAACTCATAAATAAATGATTATTTATATAATTCATTGGAATTATATATAATTTTCTTTATATAAATAATATGCCGTCCCATTCACCGGTTCCATTCCATTCCATTCCCTGTCTTTAGTCATAAAATAAACTCAAATGGAGAGAAACAAAATCAACAAAAAAAATGAGAAATGAATTTGAAATTTATTTTTTTTATTTTATCGTTTCATCCCTCGGAAAGACTCTCCAAATGTTTAATAGACTAATAATTTACAGTATTTAACAATTTAGACAAATATTCGCTAATCTACCGGTGCTCTGGCACTGACACCCGACAGCTGTGTCTATCATTCAAGTTTGACTCAACCCTGAAATAAATGGTTTCATCGGAAAACAATTTGATTCACACAATCGATAAGTTTTTGTCCCTTTTGTGTCCACTTTTATACCAATTCGTTAATAATTCTAATCTTTAATATTATTCTCAATATTTTATTCATTTTTTTGGAAAATTGTAGAAATCAATAAACTTGTTAAAAACAAACCCTCTTTTACCTACTCTGCATATCTTTCATCGATTCTAAGAAGTCATAAAAAAAGAGAGTCAATAAAAAGTTACGTACTTTAAGAGTCGACCCAAAAAAGTCTAAACAATAATTGTTGTAATAATTTTCTCGTTTAAAAGAAAGGCTTGAATTACAGGACAATCCTTTTAATGTTTGCCGCGAATAATAACTAACTTATTCTTAACCAAAATTGAATTAAAGACAAGAAAATTCCTTAGAAAATAAGCAAATCCAAACAAGAAATTATAAAAGGAACAAGATCAAACACCAAAGAAAGAGTAAAAAAATCAAAGGCGTTGTTGAATAACATATAAGATTTAAATTGTTGTTCAGTTTTTTGTTTTTCTGTATTATTATTATATTTATTATTCCATTAATAAGTGATTCATTCAATTTGTAATTCACAATAACTTAACATTTAATGCATTGGCTTTTATTGCATTTGTAAAAGGAGTATGAGATCACCAAGGTGGTCAGACTAATAAAAAAAACTTGTTTGATCATTAAATCTGAATTGATGATGCTGAATCTTCAGCATAAAAACTTAGCATAACTAAAATTCCAAGAATACTTGAACAGTTCAACTATCATCATAGGATTAGTGATCTTGGTAGTTTCCACTGAATTGAAATAAAAACAAAGAAAACAAAACTTAAGTTAAACTAAAACTGTATTTTGTATTTGAGTTACATATTATTATACCTTAAACTCACAATAATTTGCGGTTATTGTGTAAAAAAATGTCGAGTCCTTAGGCGAGAGGGTATTATATAAGGCATATCTCAAGAAAAACAATTCTGTTCTGTTGTCAGAAACTGAAACTTTAAATTTCTTTTTAAAAGATTGTATTTTAATTGAAAACAAAAGAGTTTTTAAAACAAAATAAGACTAAAATTCTATAAAAAATTATTATTTTAAAGAAAAGAATTTCGTTTTGAATCGATAAAAATCGTGAAAAATTCAGTTTAAAAATTATTTAAACATTTCTATCATTACTTTACTGGAGGTCTTTCCTCATTATCTGACTATTCTCACCTGCGCTCGGCTTTTAAAGCACATGAATACCAGTCCTCTGAGAAATTAGTTTTTTTTCCCTTCAAAATATCAGTTCATGAAAAGGATATATAAATAATAAGTAAAAATAAATTCAAACCTAAATATGTATTTAAAACTCTTTTCTTATTATAAAATAAAAGATTAGTCCATAA
Source organism: Galumnidae sp. Gr-Ori-00277 (assembly GCA_034700165.1). NCBI lineage: Eukaryota > Metazoa > Arthropoda > Arachnida > Sarcoptiformes > Galumnidae > Galumnidae sp. Gr-Ori-00277. Next base: position 464 of record JAQIXI010001106.1, on the reverse strand, counting down.
AATATGTGAATGTATTTGAAATATGAGACAACAGTTTGAAAGATATTCATTAAAATCATTTTTTAGAGGAAAATACAAGCATTCCGTGTATTGTCTCTCTATATACCAGAGCTCTAAAACTGTCAAACCCTATGAGAACGGAATGCATTTCCTCTTTGTTATGACTGGTTTTTTATTAGGGATAAGACATTAAATTTATCAGATATTTGTTTTTGCTTTTTCTTTTGCAATAAGTAGTAAAATAATCTTGCAACCCTTACATATCTAATAGAATCAATTTCACTTAACTTTATTACACAACAATTATCGGTAATTTCAATAATTTTTAGGTTTAAATCAAATTTCAATTCATAGCTATTCCTATGCTTTTAGTCAATGAAAAGTGAATTAATTGTTAGTAACGAATAAAAAAATAATTTATTGTTATTTTCATCAATTCATTCGTTACACCCTTTAGTTGGGGT
>JAQIXI010001105.1:0-15810 GCA_034700165.1 Galumnidae sp. Gr-Ori-00277 | reverse complement strand
CACTCTCTCTCTCTCTCTCTCTCTCTCTCTCTCTCTCTCTCTCCACTATTCTCCCACTAATTCAATAATTAATTTAATTAAAACTTTTAATTTTGTCGAACACATGTTTAGATCCAGTAATGATAATATTCTTCGGTTGAGAACTAATTTTCAGAATGACTTCATTGACGTCAACGAAGTTTTCAATTCCTCTTAAATAATATTTATAATAAATTAAAGGATTTTTGAGTGCTTTCAGAATGATTTCATTGACTGTTGTTTTACTGAACATCATTTTACTATAAACTCCAAAAGTGTGTAAACTTTTACATCCATTGAATAATATCTGAAGACCTGAATCTGTTATGGATTCCAATAACGAATTATTCATACGTTTTATGAGAATTGACTCCAAATGTTTTAATTTAGTCAATGATTTCATCGTTAAATCGGTTACGTTTTCATCAATGATTCCAATATTCAAATGCTTTAAATTAGGAAAAACCGAATTAATGTCAGCAAAAAACTGATCATCGATTTGGTCAGACATGAGTTCCAAATATATTAATTGTTTGCAGTTTTCCAAACAATAAATATCTAGTTTTTGAGTCGGAACCGGGTTTGGGGTCGAACTGTCGTCTGAATTAAGACAAATCCTCTTCAAAGTAGAGAATCGCTTAAATGATTTAAAACAATGTTTAGTATCGAAAGATATTCTGTTCTCTATTTCCAAACTAAAACTCTTTAATATTTTGCACTCTTTTGCTATTAATTCAAAACTTGTGATAATTTTCGTGTCGTAAACATTATAATCAATAAACGAAAGGTTTAAGACTTTTAATTCTTTCAATTCTGACAACTTTTCGATGGCATCTGTTCTGTGCAAAGGGTTCTTAAATGAAAAATTTATATCTAAATGAGTCATCTTTGGGTTGCCATCAATTAAGACATCAAACAATTGTTTGTTTGAAACGCCGTATACTTTAAGTTTCTTCAAATTTTTAACCAAAAGTTCATTGTTTTCATACAAATCGACAAAATGTATGTTAATTAATGATAATAAATGTGGCGAACATTTTATTAATGTTTTGATGGATTGACTTCTGTCTAAGACTTCGATCTCTTTTAAATTTAAACCAAATGTTTGTCCAAATTCTTTGATCACTTGTTGTGAACAAACGGCTGAACAGAATTTCAATTTATTTAAGTGACGACAGTTTTTGATAATTGATTTTAACATAAAATTATTTAATTCGAAGTCATTTAAAGCAATTCTTTCGAAATGAATTTCTTTAATATTTGCAAAATTCTGCAAAACTTTTTCAATTTGACTCTTAATTGATTCCAACGACAATATATTCGACACTAAAAAAGTGTTTGAATTTTTATTATCGCTCTTCTGTTCAGAAAATATTCTCAACTCTTTTTGTTTTAATCGAATAGAATGAAGACATCTTTGAAACTGCTTACAGACAAAAGACAATTGGATTTTCTCTTCAATTGAAAGATATTTAAGAATATCTTCACACAAATCGTCGTAAATCTTAGCACTAAATAAATCCATTTTTCAATTATTTATGGATTTATTTATTGATTCAAATAAATTCAATTAATTTCAAACTTTAATTTCCGATATTTTATAAGAAATTAACGAATAAAAGTTGAAATAATCCACAATTAAGAAGAGCCACACCTAAAGACTGTTTAACCCAAACACTGTTAGAACTGTCTTATTGGTGGTGAGAGTGAGCACATCTCACTTTCATTTATTACTTTATGTGCAATAAAAATGAGAGAATATTCTGTTCGTCGAGTAATTCATAAACTGTTTATACAAAGTTGTGTTCAGTAATTATATCTTTACATTTAACCGGTTTTTAGATCACAATTCCATTAAAAAATATTTTAATAAATGAATTTTTTAAACAAATTTTTATAATAAAATAAAGAATAAATTCAATGGAAACTAATTTACGAAGACTTTGGGACACAATTGAAAAACCTATCGATTGATTTCTGTTTATTTGATTTTGAATTTATTTTAGCATTTTTTGTGGCTATTCTTTGTCGCAGTTTTTCCTCTTCAGCCGCTCTCTCTTCAGCCCTTAATTGCATTAATTTTCTGAAAAAGAAACCTCTTTTTACGACAGGTTTTTGTATAACAATTGGTTCCATATTTATTGTGTCATTTATATCGTCATAAATATCAATAATTAGTGGTTCCTCTGATTCTTTATTTTCAGAATAATTTGGAGGAATCTCTTTATTTGAATCATTATTTAAGGCAGATATCGATGAATTCCATGGATTTCTTATATTTTGATTCTCAATGTTTTCTGAAATATCGTCCAAAACATTCATTTGAACTTCAATTTCAATTGACTGATCAGTTAAGTTAGAAGAAGTGGTATTCGCTTTCCAGAAGTCATCCAAAGTTTTTGTGTGAACACTTTTCAACATTTTCGGCGGCGAATCATTTGCTCTGTTGTTCTCTCTATTATTTTTATCAACTTTTTGGAAATAATTATCTAATTTAATGGTATTATGTGAGGGTTCGTCACTCTCTTCAACAAACTTTGAGGCAGCGATCGATAGGTTAACGATTGGCTCAAATTTTAATTTATTAAACAATTGGTTCATTATCTGATCCGCTATTTGTTTGGCCGATGCGCTCGAGTCCAGAGGAAGAGAACGCGAATTGTGATCCTTTTCACGATATTTGAAGCCAACGACCATTAATTTTGGCGATCGATTATACATTTGTTTGTCGCGCGCCATACGTTCGACCAACTCTTCAGACAATTGTTGGATCCAAAACCTGACGTCTTCAAGAGTGGAGAGGGCGGTCTTTCCTAAAAATTAAATATAAAAACCAAAACGAGTTAATCGATACAAACCGGGAAAATTTTTGCCACAACCCAACGATTTGGAGACCTGTCTGTTAGAAACGGATTCGTCGTCCAAACCCTCAGAAACATCTCTCAGCCATTTAGCAGTCTTTGCATCAAAAACTTTAGCCAAGTCTTTGTACTCCAAATTTCTTAATTCAGACATAGTATTAATTTTAAAGACTTCCTTTATATTAGCGCCCAGTTTTCCGCCCAAAGATCGCACTTTTCTTATATCAGTTCGACTGAATAACTGTTCGATACCTCTTTGAGGAAGTATTGTCTGTGCATTCGGTTTATTGACAGCACAGACCAGTTTAGCCAACATTTTGTTATGACTAATACCCGCCGAACACTTGAATTGAGTTTTTTCTAAAATTTCTTTTCTAATCTGTTGGACGACAATCGCTCCGAACGCCAGTCGGATGTCATTTGCGAAAAACAGTTCGTTATCTTTCAACTCATTTAACCACTTATTTAAATCGTTTTCGGCGTCCATTTCTATTTTAGTGTCAGTAAAGACATGGCATTCGGGAATCGCTTCAAAGCGATCGACCAAATGGTTGATATGTTTCGTCAAATCAATGAACGCCTCGTCGACGGACGCCTTCTCTACAATTATTTCTGAGTCGAGAACTGATACAAATTGTTTGATGGCTTCAAACACTTCATGACTGGCCTCTCGATATCGGGTCAGATTTGCTTTACCCCTGACTTCGGGCACAGAAAAGATATGAATATCAGGACATAAGGCGATGGCGTCGTTTCCTCTTATGCCTCGCTTTACACCAAAATCTCGCGCCTCATAATTGACAGCAATAAGACCTCCGCCTTAAGACAATCATAAAATGTTTAAAAGAATTGCAAAAACAACAAACCCTTCCAACTGTTATACTGAGCGACGGCACAGGGATGTGACCACAAATGTGGGGCTAAACGTTGTTCGCACTGAACATAAAAACAGTCCATATCTATGAGTGCTATTACTCTCTCCGAAGACATTCTTATTTGACATTAAATAGAAATAAATGGATTGAAAACAATGACTGAGTTTTGAGATAAAGTTCTAATCGTTTTGTGAATGAATTTCAATATTTTTGGCGTCAAATCGTTTTGTATTTTTAAGAGAAACGCAATGCAAGGATTCGTTCACTTATTCTGTGCTCTTTATTACATAACTTCCGACACTTTTAACAAAACCAATTGAAAAGATTTTAAAAATATAATACAATTTTCTTCAAAAACTCGAAAAATACTTTTAATTAATTTAAACAAAATTTAATCCGAATTCAGTCATAAAAAGTTTTAATTCAATTCTTTTTGAAATAAATTGAAATTTCAAAGAAAAGGACATTATTTATGTGAATCGATGGTCGATATAAGCGATAGTATCGATAGAATCTTTCTCTTTCCTGTTTTATAGACAACACGTTTTGAAGGGATTCGTTGTCTCAAAACAATTAATTAATTTAATTGCATTCAAACGATGGGTCGATATTCAACAGATCCGGAAAACCCGACCAAATCATGTAAAGCGAGAGGCAGTAACCTTCGCGTCCACTTCAAGAACACTCGAGAGACGGCTCAGTCCATCAAAAAGATGCCACTCAGAAGAGCTCAGCGATACCTCAAGAATGTGGTCTCGAAGAAAGAAATCGTTCCCTTCAGAAGATTTAATGGAGGCGTCGGACGAAAGGCTCAGATAAAGGCATTCAACGGCACAACTCAGGGCCGGTGGCCGGAGAAGAGCGCAGAGTTCTTATTACAACTTCTCCGAAACGCGGAATCGAACGCCGATTACAAGGGTTTAGACGTCGACAGACTTGTCATCGAACACATCCAAGTGAACAGAGCGCCCAAAATGAGACGCCGGACCTATAGAGCTCACGGAAGGATCAATCCATATATGAGTAGCCCCTGTCATATAGAAGTGATCCTTTCAGAGAAGGAACAGGTCGTCGCAAAGGCCGCCGCCGATGACGAGTCGCCCAAAAAGAAACTCTCGAAGAAAAAGATGGCGCGACAAAAGTTGATGCAAAGAGAATAACCCGAATAATTTCAGACCTCTTTTTAGGATTGAATTCAATCTTCAAATTGAGTTCATTATTGTATTGAAGATTAATATCGAAATTAAAACCATTTTTTGTGAGTTTTTGTGTCTTTTCTTTGAACTCTAAAACAATTCTTCGATTCTTTATTTGATTCGAAAAAATGGTTTATTTTAAACAATAATTTAAAGAATGTTTTTAAGAATCGGAAAATAATTACAATAATTAAGTTTTAAATTAAATTAAGTGTCGAATAAATGAGTTTATAATTCGTTACCGAAATAATCGGAGAACAGGAAGTGAGACATGATTTTAATAGTGATGTTTAATCCAATTGATAATTAACCGGATAAGTCATTGTCGTCATACAGTATTTGATCGTAAAGTTCGGCCTTAACTATTCGGCCCCCAAAATACCGTCCGTTGAGGGCATCCCTTCCTTTAATCGCTTCTATTATTTAAATAAATTATTAGTAAATGGAAATCAAAAATATGTATTTACCGGAGGGTTGACTAAACTCTACAAATATTTTGACGATAATCTCTGCGTCTTCGTCTTCTGATTGTCTTTCCTGATAAATGATAACTCTATTGACGAAACCAAATCTTCCGCACTCTTCGGTCACCTCAGACTCGAGTTCGTCGTCCAAGTCTTCGACTCCAACCATATTTCGGAGAACAATAACTCTGGACTAAAAGATAAGACATCAATAATTAATGTAACGGTAATTAAAAGAGTGAATTAGACCTCATTTTTGCGCATAAGTTTCTGCATAAGCATTTGTCGGGCGTTCGACCCTTTGATGACAATGTTTTCCTGTTGTTGTAATGTTTGCGATTCTTCGACATTACTATTAGATTCAGACAACTTTTGTTCCAATTCTTTTGCCGCTGCGATTACAGCCGCCGTCTCAGAGGCTAATGAGGGCTGTGTTGTAGTGATTGGTGGAGGTGTTGATGATTGGGCTGATGGCGAGGACTTACTCTTAGACGACGATTTACTCTTCGGAGGAGTCGACAGGAATTTAGAAGAAGAATCAGAATTTGAACTTTTAGTTGAATTATTGGTTTGAGACATAACAGAAGCGGGAAATGTTGTCATTAATGTCGGCGGTGGTATCGTTACAGGTATTTGTGTGACCGTTGGGTTTACTGTCACTCCGGTGATAACACCCGGAGCTGTTGACGCTAATACTGGTTGAACTGTTGAGAGACCCACAGGAGTTGGAAGAGCTAACACTGGAGGAGGAATTGCGGCTGCATTTGTACCGTTTGGTGTGAGACTCGCCACAGCATCCATTGCTTGTATTTTGGCGGTGGCCGCCGCTGCGGCCACAGCAGCAGCAGTTGGCATAGCACTGGATAGTGGGGCCGATGAGGGACCGTCGAAACAATTTGGAGGAGTAATGGCGCGCCCGACGCGTAAGTATTGTCCGCCCAAATCGAATAAATTCATTGATTGAATGGCGTCAACAGCGCACTGATCGCCGTCATATTCGATGAAACCATACCCCCTATGCCTTCCCGGGTATTGACTTTGTGCTAATTTACAACTTTTTATTTTACCAAATGCTTCAAAAACTGATTGAATGTCCTGTTCTGTCAGATCCTGATGTATGGAAGCCACGTATATTCGGTTATAAGATTTGGCCTCAACCTGAAGCTGTTCGATGATTGGGGCGGCCTGGGGCATATTCGATGGTCGGCCCACTTTAATATTTCTTCCGCCAATCATCACACCATTCATCTGATCCAAAGCCAATTGTGCCGCTTCGGGCAAATCGTATTCAACAAAAGCAAAGCCTTTATGTTTTTGAGTGATGGGATCCCAGGACATATTGATAGACTTAATCGGACCAAAAGGACAAAAGGCTTGTCTTATAGTGTCTTCTTTAAGCTCAAAACTAATGCTCCCGACATATACGCGACACATTAGGACTAATGCCTGATGTCTTTGGAGTGACTTTTGCTGTTGTTGTTGATGTGCTATCGTTTGCTTAACTAAAACAGATTTAATGCTCTGTTCCATCGCATACTTCTTTGCTTTGGTAACCAAATCGACCTGTTCTCCGCTCAGTTTGACCAGACCCGCAGCCAAAGCCGATGCCCTCAGAGCTCCCGGTCCGGCCAATAGCAGACCTGTTTGTTGAGCAGCGGTCAGGTCTGCCACTGAGGCATCATCTGTGAAGACAAAAGAAATGGTAATTACATCGCAAATGAAAACAATTAGAAAATAGAAATGAAAACAGAATAAAAAAATTGATTTTAAGGAAAAAAATTAAGAAAAAAATTGAAATGATGTCAATCTATGGATCGAAAGTGCGGCCATTAATTAGTGTTGAGTTTATTATTATCTGGAAATACAGTACCACTTATTGGATAGACATCCGAATCAACCGCTCAACTCATGAGTGAATGAGTGATCAATACATCAAACAATTGATTAGAATTTTTTGTGAATGATTTGCAAAACCAACTAAAAGAAAGAGTAAAAAAAGAGAAGAAAAACAAAAAACCGAATGAAAAACATTTGCCGCCAAAAAAGACATTTAAATATTAATTATTAATTTTAAAAAAAAATTATTACTAATTATAGAGAAAATTAATATTTAAATATATTTAAAATATAAGTAAATATTATATAAATTAACCGAATTTTTTAATAACATTTTAAGTGATATTTTTGTTATTAATTGATCGCAACGTTTGGATTTGAATCTGTTTTGAGTCCAATTGAATGGCATTTCTGGCATTAATGTCACTATTAATGCAATTATCATCTGAACAATGATTATGACATTTGATATGTTCTGCAACGACACAGAAAAGAAAGAAAAAAGAAAAACATATGAAAATTCATAATTAATTTTTTTTGTATATAATTTACATTTCCATCCATTAATCACTTCAACAGTAATTGCTTTAAGAAATTATTATAAATCTTTAAATTTTCTCCAAAAAAAAGAGTCAATGAATAAGTCATCGACTGATCCATCGATCGATGGATTCAATCGATCGACTTTTCAATTGATTATCAAAACTTCTTAATTATCAGCAAAAACGCCCAAAACAGTGATTAACTAATAATTAGATTAAAATACTTATGTTTTTTAACGCCATTTAATCGGTTTTATCTCTTAATAATAAAATGATCAAGACAGTATTTACCTTCGGCTTTGATTCTCTTCATCTGTGGCTCACCATTTGTTTGGTTGACATCGAAGGACTGTAACCATTGAGACATACTATCAGTTAAACATATAAATGATTTAAATTGAATTAGACTTACAGTTAAGTCAGTCTTAAGACTGGAATCGCCGTTCATTTGAGTCAACATTTTGTTTGTCTTTCGTTTGCGATTTATTTATAACAAAAAGCGATTCAAAAACGATTTAGTTTTTGATGATAAGAATTAACTGATTTTACATATAATCTATGAAAAAGTCATTAACTAATATTTAATTTAAGAAAATTTTAAATAAATTTTTTAATAATTGAGTCAAACATAAAATAATTACAATTAAAGAGAACTGAATTTCTTTCAAATGATCTCCAAATAAACAATAGATTTATTAAAAACATGTATTTTTAAATCGATTGCATTTAAACTTATATAAAGAGATTATTTTATACATTATTATGGCGTGAGCTTCAAAACAGGGCTCGAATACAATAAAGATGTCAGAATAGCGACTATTCTTAACAAATAGATGTCAGCACTAAATGACATAAAAATTTAAATCCCATAAAACATGTGTTTATCTAAAATTTAAATGTTTTTGTTGTCGATTACATCATATTTTGTTTTAATTATATGAAATTCAATTAATTTCTAATTAATTGACATTTTATTAATGAAATCATTTAAATTAATTAACAAAGTTTTGAAACTTAGTTATAGTCTTAATAATTACAATCGCTTTATGTCTCAAACAGTTAATAGTTTTGTGAATGAAATGTCAAAACAAATTAATAGCGAAGAATCAGAACAAACCAAAACAGAAGACAATTGTAGTGATCCACCGATTGCTAAGAGATTAAAAACTGATGACTCATTAAATGAAGACAAAACGAGTGGAGACACCGACCAAAAGAAGAAGAAAGAAAAACAAAGAAAATGGGTTTTACTTTTAAGTTATTGCGGACAGAATTACTACGGAATGCAGAGACAAACGGTGTATGAATTCCTTTCATTACTTTATTCCTCACTTTTTCTAAAAATGTTTTTTTATATTCAGAGACGAAGAATTCCCGACAATAGAGTACCGATTATTTCAGTCTCTTTGGAAGAGTGGTGTCATCGATGAAACCAAATATATGGGACAACACTTGTGTCGGTTCCAAAGGGCCGCCCGAACTGATAAGGGGGTCAGTGCTATCAAACAAGTGGTTTCGTTATTACTTCCGGATGGTTTTAAACAAAGAATGACAAAAGTTAACGAACTTTTGCCGCCAGAAATTCGTATAATTGACTGCTTAAGAGTCACTAAATTTTTTGATGCGAAGAACTTTTGTGACGCTCGAACTTATAGTTATTTAATGCCTTCGTATGCCCTGTCCTCTATCGAAGACAATACTTGTGAAACATTTCGTTTATCAAAAGAAAAACTTCAAGACTTTAACGACATTTTAAAACTATATTTAGGAACTCATAACTACCATAACTTCACGTCAGGAAAAGCTCCGACTGATGCCAGTGCTAAGCGATATATCATATCAATGGAGTGCAGCCATCCATTCCTCAAAGACAATCTTGAATTTGTTGTCGTACGAGTCAAAGGACAGGCATTTATGTTACATCAAATCAGAAAAATGATAGGTTTGGCCATAGCTGTCATGAGAGGTATTACAGAAAAAGAAACTTTATTTCGTTCGTTTGAAGCCCTCAGAATTGATATTCCAAGAGCTCCCGGTTTGGGACTATTACTCGAAGAAGTCCATTACGACAGTTACAACAAGAAATATGGCGGCGATGGTATACACGAACCAATAAGTTGGACCAATAAGAATGATATCATCGATGAGTTCAAACATAAACACATTTATCCAGTTATTATCGAAACTGAAAAGAAGGAGCGCCCGATGTTTGAATGGTTGCAAACTCTCTTTTATCACACTTACAGTGAGAGAGAACAGGGAGAAAATGAAGACATGGATCAAAACCAAGACTCTGCCATTTGGAGAGCCCACAAAAAAGCTTTAAACGAAAAACTCAATTCAGAGAAATCGGTAAACAATTCAGAGGAAATCAAAGAGTTATCCGAAAGTGTCTAAACGTTTGACTTTAAATCACAATAAAGTTATTTAAAAAAAATCGTTTTATTCATTTAATCCAAAGGAGTTGTCAGAGAGGGGGAGGGGAAGGGAGGGAAGGACTGGGAAAGAAAGAGGAGAGAGAAAGAGCTCGAAAAATGAAAAGGAAAGGTGGGGTGAAGTAAGATATTCCTTTCCCTCTTATGGAACTTATTTGAGCTAATTCTCTCTCAAAATATGCAATAAATTGGTTGAAAGCGAATCATACAATATAAACTACCCCGCACCAATAATCCGTCGGCTTAAATGTGAATTTATGTTCAATTTTTTATATTTAACGACTTAATAGTCAATTGAGAGCCAATCAAATCGATTAATATTCGATTGAAAACTAAAGGTTGTCTTCGATAAAGTTTTTAATGAACGACAAGAAAAGTGAAGAGTAAGTGAAACAAAGAGACGAAACGCCGGAAAAACGAATAAATTGATTGGAATTTGATTTGTTTTTAGACATTTCAATGAACTTCAGAACTCTCCGGTTTGGGTGTCATATGATTAGCGGCCTCTTGTAATGTCGAGTGTGGGGTCGCGTGTGCTGTTGAGAGCGAAGTAGGTACAGATCCCGGTGCTGGCAATGGCTCTAATGTGGTCGAGTGGGGCACAATAGGCCCGGTGTAATTATAAGCGCCGGCGCCGTTAATACTCTCTCCATAATTGCTGGAAACGAAATATTCTTTGTTCACACAATTTCTCAGCGAATCTGGTATTCGGCCCACAATTGCTCGACGGATCTCAGAAGCGGCCATTTCTCTCAATTCCGTGGATGAGGCGTCACTGTACCATGCTGCATGTGGTGTGCAGATCACGTTCGGAGAATCTTTTAAAGCACCTAAGCATTAGTCACGTGTTATTCATTTAACAAATGCTTTGACATAATCACAACACATCCCTCAGGGATTAGTACAAACTAAACGACATTCACAACAAATGACAGCACTGTTAACATACTTTTTATATAAGACCTCAAAACCTTTGCATAAACTGTTTCTATATTTAATCGCAATAAACACAAGATTTTCATCTAATAATAAATTTAAAGACATAAAGACTTAATTAATTCTAATTTCACTCTAATTTCTCGCAAAAATCAAATCCAATTTTAAGTAAACTTTAAATTAAGCCCTAATTAATGGTTTTTAACTGAAATTATTTAAAAAAAAGTATAAGTTTTTAAAAGATTAAATGCAAAAAACATAAAAGATTTATGACTAAAATAAAAGCAATTATGAGTTAAGGAAAACAAAAGATTTATATTTAAATAATTTTCTAACGAAAAAAATAAGAGTTATGTTGAGTGAAGTGCGAATCGAAAGAGTGGGAGTTTGTATGCATTTGACAGCCGTCTAATTGGCAGTCGGTTTATGTGTCGTCTCAAACAAAGAGTAGTGAAACACAGAATTCATTACAAAAATAACACAAAACGTCAAACAATAAGCAAATAATGCGGAATAATATATATATTGGACTTACCAGCCATGCCCGACAAGGCATTGAACGGCTCATTTTCGTGTACATCGAGTGCTGCAGCTCTGATACGGCCGTCTTTCAGTGCAGTCGCTAAGGCATTCTCATCGACCAGTCCTCCGCGGGCGGTATTCACCAAAAAGGCACCTGAAATACAAGTGACAATAAAAATTATTATCTATTTAAGTGATGATAGAGTGGTGGCCATACCCGGACGCATCTGTTTGATGGTGTATTCATTGATGAGATGATGATTGTGTTCGTTAAGAGTACAGTGAAGGGAAACACAATCGCTTTGAAAGAGTAAGTCTTGGAGTGTATAGACTCGGGTCAAACCCAAAGACTTTTCGATGCCGTCCGGCAAATATGGATCGTAAAAGATTACATTAAAGCCGAACGCTTTGGCCCGAAGAGCGACTGCTGTTCCCACTCGACCTATGAATAGAAAATTGTAATAACAGTAATAATAATACGATTGAATATATACCTAAACCAACGATTCCGAGTGTATCTCCTCTAATACGTGCACAGCCGGCCGCAGCCTCGCGCACCTGTTCGGGTCCCTGAAATTTCTTTCCCTCTCTGACCATATTTGCCAACCAATATGTTCGTCGATAGAGGTTTAAAATTAAACATAAAGTGGTGTCGGCCACCTCTTCGACACCATATCCGGGAACATTGCAAACGGCAACTCCTAAACAGTTGAGTGCAAACAGATTTGTTAAAAACAGATAAAAACGAAACTCAATTTAAATTAAAGACAGTTATTATGAAAAGATAACGACTTTTAGAGGAAAAACAAGTTTAGTGTCGAAACAAAACAATATTTCAATTGTAAAACAAAAATCGTTAGCAAACGATAACACGAATTATATAAACTTTTCAAAGTTTTCAACAAAACCAGAATAAAATGTTTTCTTTTTGGGTTAAGAAAAACAAAAACTAATGCAAAGATTGAATTAAAACGATATTATGTTTCACACAAATGCTTTCCTTTAGTATAGACACAGTAAGCACAGAATTGAAGTGGGAGTCAGTCGATAGACATATATATTAGTAAAGACAGTTTGAGATACTGACCCAATTCTCCGGCAGCTTTTATATCAATGTTGTCAACTCCGGAACCGATCCTAACAATTATTCTCAAAGCTTTGAACTTTTCGAGATCTTCTTTCGTTAGAGTTATGGTGTGCCACATGAGAGCGCCGACCGCTTCATTCAACACTTTTTCATGAATTTCTTGTGTTGATTGGGCGTCACAGAAGGCAACGGTCGCCACATCTTTAAGGATTGGCATTTCTACAGAACAGTCGCGTCCATCCAAAAGCGCGACCAAAGGTCTGGCGTGCATCGGACCGTTTGCTATCGGTCCACTCCGGGCCCCGACTGTAATACACAAATTATATCAATTAAAGACACAAAACGAGTAAAAAAAAGTTTCGTTTGATTTCTCTTTTATTTACACTTTTAAAGGAAAAACCAAACACTGATTAAAGGCTTTAATTATAATATAAGAGAAAACAAATTACCGCTACTTTTAGTACTGAGAAAAACAAAAATAAAGTATTTAAAATCCTACTAAAGATGACCATGAACATTGCCTGAACATTATTTGCACATAGCAATAGAAAGAATAGCAAGACTAGCTTGCTTATATTTCTTTTTTAAAAATTAGGGGAAATTCATAGACTAAAAGTCAATTATTAGTCATTAAAAGTTTAAAAGAGTGGAAAAGAGGTCTGACTATTAAAAAGCACTTAAGATAAGAAATGTGACAAAATTGGTGACACATACTCGGGGCGTCCATTCGGGGCCGTTTCAACGGCTTTTTCTTATCCATCGATGAATTTGTCGGTGGGATCGCTGATTGGATCGAATGAAATAGTGATGGATTGAGTGGTACCCCAGAGGATGACAGCGATGACAACAGTGATGAAGATATCGATGAAGATATTGACGCTATTTTTGATTATTTATTGTCTAAAGCTCTCCACAAAAAATGGTTTTTAGATAAGTCTATGAAAACAACGGCCAAAACACCGAAACCGACCCGTAATACAAATGAAACAATTTTTTCAAAACTATCACTAATTGATCGTTAAATAAGTTTCCACTAATTATTAAATAAATATCATTTAATTAGCGGTAAATATTTTGTGCACTTTTTTCGATTGGAATCAACACTAAAAAAGAGGGAAATTAGAGACAAAAAATACATTTCAATTAAATTGCATTAAATTTTTTTAATTAAAACTTATTTTATTGCGATTTAAATGTTTTTAAGGTTTAAGAAAAACTTTTTTTTTGAAATATTATAAATAATTCATTCAATTGATAATAATTAGCAATAAATGGTGTGTAGTGTTGGTCTGTGCCTTTCATACTGTGCCACAAATACAAGTGTGAGTGCAATGAGTGGTGAATTCAACAAAAACAGTGAATCCAATTGAGTCTCACTATAGATATGGCACTCAATTCAATAGAAAAATAGTGTATATAATAAGGACTCATCTTTAGTGCGAAACCGCAAAAACAACACAATAGTAGCGAACAATTACTACTGAACTCCAGTTATTAAAAGGGAGGCGACGCCCATACCCTTCACTTATAGATTATGCTATACTTAATCTGATAGTTTGGGTCGAGTCAAAGGTCAAACCGGTATTGTTATGACATTGACCTTAGATTAAGGGATACTGTAATTACTGGAAAAGGACAGCACTTCGCACAGCACTGAAAGCACAGGACACCAATCAATGCAAACTAGAATTTGTTTACATTTTTTGTCAATCGATTAAAAAATCAAAAGACATTAAATTAATATTTGGAGTGAAATAACAGTTTCTCGTCTGAAATAGCATTGAATGGCATTCGTATGACTACTGAAAATCATTTGTATTAATAATGAGAGAAAAGCACTACTTTTGCAACGATATAGCAATCAATGCATTCAATGCGTGAAAGCAATCAATGACTCCAAACAACACTAAATTTATGTCATTTCTCTGCCGACACTCATATCGTTTGGCACTTAATTTAATTACAATTAATCTTAATATCTATTCCTTTATTAAGTAATTAAAGTTTACTCACATTTAAATTGATTCCAACGGGACTTAAGAAGTAAAAAGTAACGAATCAAACAAAGACGATGTCCGACATTTTGCACATTAGTATTGACAACACTCCGAGTGCCGGACCTAAAGCACAGGCGCACTCCCGTTCCCATTAAGGGTCACTCATGTATCACATCTACTAACTTTTCACATACCTTTTGTCACCAAATAATAAATAACAAACAAATTTCAACTCAATTGCGTTTATTTTAAATTAAAACTTTAATATTTTATCAAAAATTGAGCAAGGTTTAATTCAGAAATGCTCTTGAAACTATATTTTGAAAGTTTAAGTGTTTGAATCCAACTCTACGTGGTTTATGACTGGTACCAAAATCTAGCGCTAGATTCGCACCCAATTACCCAACCATTCAGTATATGACTAACAAATTCCTAGTATTCAAAGGGTTAAAGATGACGTTTCGACTAACATGCACATTTACACTAAATTTTCAAAGCATTACAACACAATTTATACTCAAAAATTAATCAAGTTCAAATAAAAATATGTAATATATGATTAGAAACTATCATTTTTCTTAAAATGTCAACTTTTTAGACATAAGGGGTTTTCATATCTATTGTTGTAATGGTTTTTGTGGAAGAGTTTATTGATTTGTTTTTTGTTGTTTTCATTCATATGTGAAGACATTTATTCAAATTAAAAGTGTTTTTATTTGCATTGAATTCAATTAAAAATACATTTGAATTCAATTCTATTATTGAAATAATTTGTAATTTAATTGTTTTAATTGATTTGCACTCAATTTATTCCAAAATTACCGAAGAATTAAACGATTTATTTTAGTTTTTCACTTTAAAAGACATTTGTTTACAATTTGTTTACATTTGAAAACATTTTAAATAAAAACAAATTTCAGCCAAAAGTAAGCCTTTAATTGTTTTTGAGTCATAAGTTATTAATTATTCTAATATTTATTTAAAAGTCAACGAAATGAGTCATTTGAGTATAACGTCAGAAGTGTTACGACTGACCACATC
>JAQIXI010001104.1:0-15811 GCA_034700165.1 Galumnidae sp. Gr-Ori-00277 | reverse complement strand
AGATCTTTAAAATATCTAATTTTTAAAACGAGATTTATAAAAGATTTAAATTTTCCACAAAAGTACCTTGTTAATAAAGATTATCTGCTGTTAAATCCCTTGTTTTATCTCTACTTTTAGTAATATTTTAATTTTTAAGATAATATCACAAAATCACTTCGAAATGATTCCAAAAATATTAAACAAAGAATAGTTTTAATAAGTTATTAAACAGAGCTAAAAGTGTCCACCTCCAGGGGGTATACCCTCTCCAATCAGGACTAAAAACCTCTACAGACCTAGTGCTTATCCATAGACGTTAATGTTAAAGTTTCAGAATCCCAAGGGGTATTTTGCTCTCCCAGGAGGGTATTCCGGAAAATCCTCTATTCGCCATCCCTTCTAATAAGTTATTAGAAACGATGAATACAATGAAATCAATTAAGGATAAGAAGTAAATATTAATTGAGAAAAACCTAATAATTCAAACATCATTTCAATTACTAATTATTTCAATTAAAACCAATTAATTTCGATTAAAATATTTTTTTTGTCAATAATATGGCTTCAAATGAATGATTAATATAACACTTTGAAAGAATAAATTACTGCATTATTTTGTATTTATAAAACCACTGAACCTCAATGTCAATGGCCATTACCGACCCCTTTACAGATCCGGAGATTTTACTGTATTTTAAAGTACTTCCTCTGATATTCCATTAATTGATGGCAAACCATAAATGATTTCTATTGATATCATAGTTTGAAGCGAAATAACAAATCATTTGAGATTAATATAATCTCTTCGCAAAACTTGATTAACTGTTTTGTATGCCATACAATCATACAATACTATCATACTATCATGATAATCATCAATGCTATTGCAAGATTCAATTGCATAAAACGGATTTTATTGATTATGAATAGTTTATAAACTTTCCCTAAAGTTTATTCAATTAGCAGTCAATGGCTTTAAAAATGAATAATATTTATACAAAAATATTCGTAAAAATAATTTGTTTGTTATTTGTATTCATTTTAATAACTGTTTGATTGAGTTTGTGATTAACCGTTGGATTAATTGTTAGACAACTTTAAGAGCTCTCAACTAATCGTTTCTTTAATAGATTTTCATTTATTTTAGTAATATTTTGTATTTAAATTAATTGAAGTTTAGAGAATGAGAGGGGAGAGACAGAGACAAGAAGCAAGAAAGCAAGAAGGTGGCCAAGTGGCAACTAGGTAGGTGGTATTAGCTTTAAGTCTACAAGTGTAGAGCGTTACCGTTTGTATGAAAGATTTGCCATTTGGCCAAACCTTCAAATATTTATCGTTTGAGGATATAATACTTGAAATGAGTTTTTAGTAAATATTTTAGACCTTGTGATGTGCTGTTCTGTGCTTGTGCTGTGCTAGTGCTCTGCTGTTTGTAGTTGTGCTTGTGCTGGGGTCAGACCCTTCGTAAGCTTTAGATTGAAGTGCGTGAGAAACTATTTCTATTAAAGTTGAATAGTTTGAGCAAATGGTGGGTCAGCTCTTGGATTATAACCCCTTTTAGTTTGGAAACAAAATATACTTTTTGTTGAATATATTTGAGGGCAAAAAAGTCATTAAATTAAAATTTTTGTCGTATTTTCGAAAAATGTTAGTATAAATGGAAATGAGAGGCGGACTGAGAGGAGAGGGCAGACTGAGAGGACAGACCGCGACAGCAATGAATCAAAGCAATAGCGATAAAAGATATGTTTGATTTGTAGTCGCTTTTCGTTTCATTTAATAAATTTAATTTTTAACAAATCTATTATAAGTCCAAAACTGGTTCTATTGGTTGGAGAAGACCTGAAAGACTGACTCAATTATAAGCTCAGTGTCGGTTAAGTTTTTCTATTAACTATTTCTGAGGAATAACTTAAAATGACAAAGCATTTAAGCCTGAGTTAGGAAAGTTGTCTCAGTCACCAGTTATTCGTCTGACGAGCAGTTCTTCCCATCTTTTGTTAGTAGCGAACACTGAGTTCACTCATAAATTGTTTGATGCCTAAGGCATCTGATCCTAACTTGTTATGCAAATCAGGGTTTGGTCCGACGGAACTATTGCTTTGATCGGACAAAATATTCGCTGTTTTTGTTTCACAATATATAAGAAACAAAATTTTTAGAATTAAGAAATTTTTTCCAAATATTTTATATCTTTTGAGATAAAAAATTTGTTTTTCAAATCTTGTATTTATTTTTATTTTTATATCTTCTAATAAATTGCGTTAAATATATACTCAGATAATTAAAGCATTAATTATTTTCAAATAATTAAAAGCAATTCATCCCTTCTTTCAAAAAGATTGACTTTTTTTCTATAAAACTATATTATCTTAAAAAATATCAATCGTTTGTTCTTAGAATAAATTCACGAAATATTTATGCATTGAATTGAAAAATGGTTATCGAGTACTGTTCAAAATGTTCAGAATCTTAGTCACTACATAACAAGATTGCAATTTTCAGCTCAACCGAGCGCTGGGAGGGGTTCTCTCTTTTCACAATTATCTCAGGACTACATAATAACCAGTTGTTTGTCATCTCAACAAATCTGTATTTTTTCGTTTATTTTTATTTCATTTTAATACAATTTTTGCAATTTTTGTGTTTATAATTCTTTTGAAATGAAATGAAATAAAATTTTTAGCAAAAATTAATAGACTTTTAAATAGATATTAATATTTAAGCGAAAATTTATTTTCAACTTTTCTTATAAGTTATAACTATTTAATTCGAGGAACGTTAACGTCTGGATTACACCCCTGGCATTGGACTGGCACTGGACTGGCACTGCACTCACAGTGCACTGTAAGAGCGGTGGATAGTCTGGTCTTTGGCTCTTCTCTGTTTGCTCTAACATTCCAGAGAACAGGTTTACGAATCCCAAAGGAGAGGAACCTCTGCGAGAGCTGAGTCTTAGGCTAAAGGGAGGCGACAAGTCTTTGAACAAAAGTGAATTTAAAGTTTATTTTGCAATCTCTGCAACTCTTGTAATGGATAACATGTCAAACACAGTGGAAGAATACTTGGCTTCAGTTATGTTCCCGACTTCTATTGTTTTTCAGTGCTTTTAATAAATGTCTCTCAAATCAAATCATATTTTATATTCTATTCGTTAAAATTTTGTTCAAAACCTTTAAATATCATTAAAATGTGTTTGTGTTTCACCGAATCTCAAATAATTTTGTTTTGAATTGAATTTTCGCCAAAAAATGAGTAAAAATAAAGAAATTTTTATCGATTGCTTCGATTAATTTGTTTGGAAACACGAATCAAATGAACCGGTTTTTAGAGCCAATAGTAAGCACTTCAATGCAAAATGACTTACAATTTGTTAATTAGAATATAAAACATCCCTAAAACCCAATCACTAAACATTTGCCGGTATTTTGAAAGTTTCAAAATCTTCTGAAATGGGAATAATTACAACTTCTCTAAAATATGGCATAAATTTAACGGCAATTGTGTTGATATGTTTGAGCACAACAACAGTCAAAACCACTGCAAACGATATTTTTTATTTTGAAATCCGAGAAAATTCAGCCCCGAATACATTTGTCGGCAAAATTTCCGTCAAAAACGGATTTACGTATCGACTGAATGACGAGACGCCAGAATTCCATTTGGATCCCAAAACGGGAGTTATCTTAACAACAAATGTGCCAACAGATAGAGAAACCAAAAACTCTTACAATTTAGTCATTCTCTCGTCGTCACCGACTTATCCCTTAGAAGTTAAGATTAAAATATTAGACATCAATGATAACACTCCCCACTGGCCCTCATATATCAATACTAATCTATCGTTTAGTGAGTCGGCACCCATTGGCACTAAAGTCATTGTTGACACCGCCATAGATCCTGATGAGGGACATCTTCACTATCAGATCAATAATCATGAGAACGGCGAAAATGCCCTTGCCACAAATACTTTGCCATTTAAACTCAGTTATAACACTTCCAGTGCTTTTCTTCATTTGGAAGTGTCAGATAAGTTGGACAGAGAAACTCAAAGTAGTTATCTTCTCAACATTTCGGCCATCGATGAGGGCTATCGTTCGGCTTCAGTACTATTTTATGTGAAAATACTGGACTCTAACGATAATCCACCCATTTTTGATCGCTCGGACTATAGTGTCTCTCTTAATGAAAGTATTGGTAAAGATGTGTCAATCCTTCGGGTCAGAGCCACTGACGCCGACGAAGAAAATAATGATAACAGTCGTATACGTTATTATCTTTTATCCAAAGATTACTTCAATATAGACTCAGAGACGGGCGTTATATCCACAGCAAAAGAAGGTCCTATCGATTGTGGGACAGCAGCAGAAGAGGCCGATTCTGCTTATTGGAAGATATGTGTGTTCACAGTATTTGCCCAAGATTATGGCACTCCACGACAAGATGGCCGAACATATGTGACGGCGAAGATTCGCGACTCAAACAATAACTCTCCGGTCATTAAATTCCGATACTTTTCCCGTTCAGATCACGCGAGTGTTGACGAGAACGCAGCCAACGGTAGTGTTGTGGCCGCTGTTTCTGTCGTCGATTTAGACCACGGACTCAATGGCATAACTTCTATTGATATCGTAGATGGAGATAAGCATGGTCATTTCAGACTTGATTCTATAGGAAATTCACATATAATTCGAGTGAATGGCTCTCTGGACAGAGAGAAAATGTCCAGCTACAATTTAACCATCAGAGCTTATGACAGGGGGTCACCAGTGAGAAGTTCGAGTGCTTATCTTCGAATAGTTGTGTACGACCACAACGATCACTCACCCAAATTCAGTAAAGAAATATTTGAAACAACTATTACTGAATCCCAAAATCAAATCGGAGTTTATGTGTTGTCATTGAGTGCCACAGATTTAGATGAAGGGATTAATTCTAATTTGTTTTATTCAATTTCGGGAACAAATTCTCATTACTTTAGAATTAATCCAATGACTGGACTCATAACTACTGACAAACTTATAGACAGAGAAAAAGTGGATTCTTTCGAACTTCGAGTGACCGCTCGAGACGGAGGTCTGAGCCCTAAATGGGCGCACGCACTGCTCAGAATTAAAATAATCGATATAAATGACGAAGCTCCAATTATAGAATTTCCCTCTCATGTTAAATATGATAACATAACCGACACATTTAACACTGATATTGAAGAAAACACTATTTTGAATCTCACGTTGAAAGCTATAGATAATGACCTGGGGCTGAACGGGACGGTAGACCTGAGTTTATTATATGACTACAGCGGACTGTTTCGAATCGACGACTTTTCAAAGCGATTAATTTCAACGAAAGCACTCGATTACGAAGAATTCACTTCTTATAAGCTCCTGATTGTGGCCAAAGATAGAGCTTTACCTCAATATCAACTGAGTTCGACCACAACTATTTACATAAGAGTGACGGATACCGACGATATCAGTCCTGTTCTCTATCCTAAAACTTATTACTCATTTGTTCCGCTCAATCAAAATCAGTTCAATTACTCGATTGTCGTCAGTCGTGTTTTAATTAAAGATTTTGATGTTTCGAGTTCTGTCAGTTTTGTGATCCACTCATTTGACTCTTTAGTGCCACAAATGTTTTCATTGAGCAGAAGTGGTGAAATCAAACTTAAAAGTTCATTAAATTTTAGGCAAATCAACAAAAATCCTCCAAATTTTGTTAAATTTAATGTCAGTTGCATTGGATGTCAACAAGAGTTCAATGACTCACAAATTCATATTTATTTGATTACTTCAGAAATAAGTCAATTTTCGAGAGAAATCATTAAAAGAGAATATAATTTTGAGGTCAAAGAGAATCAACCGATTGGTTCAGTTGTCGGTAAACTCGATATAAATGTCCAAAAATATAGACTTCATATAATTTCTGGTGATTTAAACAATCGCTTTATTTTAAGCGAGAATTCACTTAAAATTAATAAACTTCTCGACAGAGAGACTAAAGAGAGCTATAAATTACAAATAATTGCGGCCAACAATCAGTACTTTTTCCATATAGACGTCAATATTCGGGTTTTCGATATAAATGATTGCCATCCGGTCTTTAATGAAGAGTTTATTGAAATTAATTTGAACGAAGATTTACCTCCAAAGTTGAGTGTCCATACCTTAAACGCAATAGACCCTGATTCTTCTGACAAGAATGGAAGTGTTGAATACCAGTTAATATCTAATCCAAAAAACTTGTTTTATATCGACGGAAATGAATTAAAACTATCAAAAGCTCTAAACGATATGTGGGGCAGAACTGGAAACAGACGATCCGACACAATCACAATTCTAGAGCTACAAGTTATGGCTTTCGACAAACATTTGGATAAATCCTTCAAAAATAATCTCAATTTTAATTCAATTGAAAAGTTTGAGAAACAAAATATGTTTAGAAATGCAGACAATAAACAAACGATTTTTGTTAAAATTAAAAGTGTTAACAGATTTCGGCCGCGTTTTGATAAACGCTTTTATGAGATCTCAATCAGTGAATCGATTCCAGTTAACCAACAGATTCTTAAGATAAATGCATTCGATGACGACGACAATGATATCCGATTTACTATAAGAGAAGGGAATGTTAATCAAACGTTTGGTATTTTTCCCGACGGAAACCTATTTGTGAACAATGTTTTGGACAGAGAATCAGTTCAAGTATTTTATCTAACAATTGATGTCTCAGAAATCAATCCGAAAAAATCAAGTATTCATTCAAATAAACAGGAATACAGTGACACCACTCGCGTATTGATTCATATAATTGATGTCAACGACAATAAACCCGAGTTCTCAAAGAGTTCATTCAATTTTACAATATCTGAAAATATGGCCATCAATACTCTTATAGGACAAGTGACCGCTTCCGATGCCGATATCGGACCTAATTCTGAGCTAAAATACTCAGTAATTAAATCATATTATAGTCCTTATGTTGAAATCGATGCAATCAGTGGTTATATTTGGAGTAAAACAGTTTTAGATCGAGAAATGCTTTCAACGTTTGAAATATTAGTTCAAGCAGTGGATCAACCAATAGATGAGATACGACTCAGTAGTCAAGTATTGGTACGAATAGATATTTTGGATGTTAACGACAATTCGCCAATTTTTGAAGTTCCCATTAATGTAACGCTAAGACCCAAAACCACAGTCGACTCCAACCTTAGCGCTGATCTTATAGTTAGTGAAGATCTTCCCATAAACACAACCCTAACTATTTTCAAAGCAAACGACTTGGATATTGACTCAAATATATCATATAAACTTGTTAATCTCTCTAATTCGCACTATTTTTCATTGGATCAAAACTCAGGAATTCTGAGTCTTCGAAAGCATTTGGACAGAGAATCGATCGAACGCTTTGATGTCCGCATCGAAGCATTTGATTCTTATTTTAGAAGTTATTTTACACTGAATGTCATCGTCGAAGACACTAATGATTGCCCTCCAGTTTGGGTTAATTACACTCATAATGAGATCGTAGTTCCAGAAAATATATCGATCGGAACAGAAATTTTAAAATTAGAGGCTAAAGACCCTGATGTAGGAGTAAATGCTCTTGTTCATTTCGAAATACAATCTTCAAACTACAAGAAATATTTTGATATTCTTAAACAAAGTCTTGTTGTCGTCAATAAACTCGATTACGAAACAGAAAAAGTTCATAACTTAAACATAACAGCCGTCGATGAAATGGGTCTCAGAAGTGAAGTCCGAGTTTTGAAGATTTTGATAGAAGACGTTAACGACTGTTGGCCTATATTTTCACAGCGGACAGAATCAGAAGTGATTAGAGTTTCCGAAAATATAGAAATCGGTGCTAAACTGATGACTCTCCAGGCATTTGATTGCGATGCCGGCGATGTCCTCACTTTTGAAATCATTGGTTGTGATACTCACTATCAGACGAGGAAGAGATCTCTTTATTCCAAACAAAACACTGAAATCAGACATAAATACGATTCAAATAACTGTGCGCTCAAAATAGACTCAAAGAACGGAGAGATTATTAACATAAATAGTTTGGACCGCGAACTCATTGAATCCATTAATTTAAGGGTTAAAGTTAGTGATAGTGTCGGACATTTCGATAAAAAGAAGCTGATTTTCTTAATCGACGACATAAACGATGAAAAACCATTTTTTATTTCCCCGAACAAAATTATTGTTGGTCACGAAAATCACCAAGTTAAGCCTCTTGGAAGGATTGAAGCTATTGATCTGGACATTGGTGTGAACAGTGCTATCACTTATAAAATGCTTTCCACAGAATTCAATAAATATTTGTCACTCGACTCCCAAACAGGACTCTTAACGGCGACTAAAAATTTTAATTCTTTAAACAGACGTAGATTTACATTAAGTGTTTTGGCGACCGATGGCTCCGGACTATCAGTCAATGATAACATTACTTTCATTATATTGTCTAACGAACAGTCAAATATCAGTTCTTCCATCAGAAGTATATCTTTGGATATATTGGAAAACGAATCCTTAGGGACACAAATCACTCGTTTGGAGTGTAGTCCTCAACAGAAAGCATATATCAAAAGAATTCCTACAAATTCCAATGAAAATTTACAAGAGTGTGAGTTCCATGTTTTTAATTCAACGGACAGGACTTTTGCTGTGGATTCACAAACGGGAGCCGTCATTATAGAGGGACAGATTGACAGAGAAGTCAGAGAAAGTTATGAATTACAAATCCTTTCAATCAGCAGATATAGTCTCGAGAAGATTGAGGTCAGTTTTCTTTTTAATTAAAATTTTAATTAAATTAAAAATTTAATAAAAAATGTTTCAGATTTTTATTAATATTTTGGATCAAAACGATAACCCGCCGTATCTTAAAAACACTTCTGTTTCGGTTCATATAAGCGAATCGTCGCCAATAGATTTGGAAGTTTTTGATTTGTCAAAACTGATTGCAGACGAAGACATTAATAATAAGTTTGATTTTCAAGTAATCAATTGTTCTCATTGTGAGGACGGACTCTTCGTTCTCAACAGAAAATCCGGAATAATTAAACTTAAGGTATTATCGCTCTTATTGTCACTATTGGCACAAATAACTAAAGAATTCTTCGAATCTATTGTTAGTCTCGTCTTAATCGCGAAAAAATCAGTTACTATCGAATGCTTTTCGGGGTTTCGGACGGCATATATTTATTGACGTCTGCTCTCGACATATACGTCGATGATGTGAGTCATCATAAATTTAATTCTGAAATTTAATTCATGAAATAATTTGTAATTTAATTAAAATTATAGGAAAACGATAACATCCCTTACTTTAACGCAACGGAATATATATTTAATATCGAAGAAAATACTGAGAGAGGAGTTGTGGTAAACATATTCTATAAATTTTAATTTGAAAAATACTAAAAAAGTTGTTTGGTTTGAAGGCAGGACAAATTTTTGCTTTTGATGAAGATATCAGTTCTCGTCAATTGATTTATTCAATCGTTGATCAAAAGCCAACAAACGATGTCTTTTCTTTGGACGCCCGCAACGGACAGATAACTCTTACTAAACATTTGGATTATGAAACTGATCCGAATCAATATGTAATCACTTGTGAAGTCAGTGACGGACACTTCAAGAGTGAAAAAGTGAAAGTAATAATTAACTTAATTAATATTGAGGACAACCCTCCAGTTTTCAATAGAACCACATATAGAGTAGAAATCTATGAAAATACGAGTGTCTCTCAAATTCTTTGTGTTTCGGCGACCGATAGCGACGATTTCGGTCCAATCGCTCAGAAGAATGGAAAACAAACAAAACTTAAATATTATTTTGAAAGCGATTCAAATCAAGCGATTAATTCATTTGAAAATTTTGAAATCGATATGAATTCCGGATGTATTTCTCTTAAAGAAGAATTGGACAGAGAAAAGAAGTCTTCTCATGAACTCATAGTAATAGCCGATGACAGCACTTTCAGTACCAGAGCTAATGTTTACATAAAAGTATTGGATAACAACGATAACTATCCCTTTTTTGATAAGAATACCCCCAAAACTTTAAAAGTTTATGAGAACTCTGCCATCGATTCAGTAGTGTTTGGATTCAAAGCTTACGACTTGGATGAGGCGCCCAATAATTATATTCAATACGAAATTATTCTGAGCGATTTATCAAAGGCAGACACATTTCCTTTCACTATCGGAACAATCGATGGATTTTTGAAAATTTCCGGATTAATAGACAGAGAAGTGACCGAAAGATTTCAATTTATTATTAGAGCTAAAGATTACGGATTAAAGTCATGTGAAAAGGAAATAACAATAGATGTGATCGATGTTATCGATAACCCGCCTCAGTTTGAAAGTACTCAGTATGAGGTCAATGTTTTCGAAAACGTAACTATTGATGACTTTGTGGTCAAATTGAAAGCAACAGATTTGGATCAAACCGACAAAATTTATTACAAAATAATAGCAGGCGATGAGCATGGTTATTTCAAAATTAATGATGACTATATTGTAATTGCAATGCAGTTAGACTTCGAACAAATTAAGTCATTTGACCTTAAAGTTAGTGCAATCGACAGCTCCGGTAACTCAGACACAACTAATGTCAAAATCAAAGTAATTAACGTTTTGGACGAATCGCCCCATTATTTCAATTCTCCGTATTCTGTCAATTGGTGTGAAAATGAGGTCGGAGTCATCGGACAATTTGAAGCTATTCTTGAAAAGTTGGAGCCCTACCAAACAAATGCTAACTCTTTGAACAACAGGGTCAATTATCTTCTAATTAATAATTACGAGCAATACTTTGCATTAAATTCAACAAATGGTGTCCTCAGTGTTGTTAAGCCCATTGATAGGGAGAGTTTCAGAGATAAACCAGAAATCGAGCTCAGAATGATTGCAATCGACAGTCGTTCGCCACGACTTACCGGCGAAGGAATAATTTATTTAACTATTTTCGACATTAATGACAATTCGCCCGTTTTTTCTCAAAAAGAGTATAAAACAGAACTCATAGAGAATCACATCTATGACATCACTAAACCGATTGCAACCGTTTCCGCTTCCGATCCCGACTCTAGAGATATAATCACATATTATTTATCTTCTGATTCAGAGATAGAGCAGAGATTTCGAATAAATAAGACGAGTGGACAGGTTTTCATCAAAACTCTGTCCGCTTTCGATCGCGAAACCAAAGATCGTTACGATATTAGTATAAAAGCAACGGATTCTAAGTTTGAAACTTTTACTAAATTAGTGGTCACTATAACTGATGTCAACGATTGTCCGCCAAAAGTTCTTACAGTAAATAATCGAGATGTTATTGCATCCAAAGTAGAGATAAAACTTCCCTTGGTCAAATTAAACTCTATATTGCAAAAAGATTTTCTTTTTCTTGGAATTAAAGCTTTTGATTGCGATTTAAATGACAGTCAAAACTCAAGACTTCAATACAAACTAAATAACAATTCATTGAATTACTTAAAAATTGATGAAAACTCAGGAGTTATTAAAGGAGAACAAAGAATCGGTCAAATTAGAGAACTGAACATTACTTTAACCACAACTGATATGTCAGACACTAATCCTCTTTCATCTGTGATTCAAATATATCTAAAAGTATTAAATGATATTCGATATAAAGAATGGCATTTAGTTAAGAGTCCGCCGCAAACCATAAATATATCCGAATCGACAAAATCTAATCAAACGGTTTATAGTTTTGAAATGATCTCAAATAATGTTCAGATTATGATTTTGGGCGGAGACTCTCACAATCAGTTCCTCATTGAAGACAATCGGCTGATAATCAATAAATTATTGAATTACGAGAATTTACGCGAATATGAACTCTATTTCGAAGCCAATCGACTAATTAATGATTTAAATGAGTTTCAATACTTTCGGTTAAATATAAGGATTACAAACGAAAACGATTTGCCGCCAAAATTCGAGTTCGACTCATATAATGTAACTGTTATTGAAGAAATGGACGCTCCCATTCTTGTAACTCAAGTGATGGCCACAGACATCGAATCAGATTCTCAACTTATCAAATATAAGATCATAAGTCCAGTGAACTCTCCCTTCAAAATCGATGAATCTCTGGGAGAGATTTGGACCAATTCTAAAATAGACAGAGAAGTCAATTCTGAATTTGATTTGATTGTATCGGCAGAAGATAGCGGCGGACTTTCGAGTACAGCCACAGTTCATATCACTGTTTGTAAGTATTATTTTAAATAAATGTTTCGCTAAATTTTAAAATTTTTTTCCTTTAATTTGAAGTGGATAAGAACGATAACCCACCTCGTTTTACACGACTTTTTAGAGCAAACATTACAGAGAATGCAGAGATCGGCACTTTTGTTATACAAGTGACCAGTTCTGACAAAGATATGGGTGCCTTTTCCAGAGCCACCTATACTTTTATGAGTCCATCAGAAGAGTTTGAAATCGATAGTAATTCGGGAAAAGTGTTCGTAACCAAGAATTTAGACCGAGAAGTGAAAGAGGAATACCTTATTTCTGTGAGCGCTAATGACGGCAGTTGGAGGGCTCAGACAACACTCACTATTAGTATTCTCGACGAAAATGATTCGACGCCTAAATTTGATAAAGAAGTTTATGAATTCCATAAAACTATTGGTGAAAATTCTTCGCAAACTATTGGAAAAGTGTTAGCCATTGATAGCGACAAAGACAACAACGCTATCATTACTTATAAATTCAAACATAAGTCACAATTCTTTTCAATTGATCCGAAAAGCGGTGAAATTACTTCAAAAGAGTCATCAAAACTCACCTATAATTCTGAACTTACATTTTTAAATCGAAAAACTCTTACAGTTTTGGCGACAGATAGGGGACAAATACCCCGATCTTCTGAAGTTAAAGTATATATAAATATTTGGCCGAATAAAGAGAATAATGAAGAGACACAAAATCCTAATCGAATGAAAATAGCCGTTCCCTATGACTTGAAAAATAATACCATTTTATTGACATTAAATTCTAGTTTTGAATTCCAAGAAAATGACTCCAAAATAATTTCTATGGATTCAAATAAAGTGATATTTTTAGGGCAATCCCTCATTAAAATCAATAATAGCTATGAATTCAAATTAATTTCAAAATCGAGACAAATAGAGATCGAACTTATAGTAACTCAACCGAACAGTTTTGAGCCCCAATTCTTTTCGACCCAAAAACAGGTTATAATTCCTGAAAATCAACCAAAAAATCTAATAATATTCAACGGAAGAGCCAAAGATAATGATTCCGATCCGATAAATAACGCCATTACTTATGAAATTCATATTAAAAAAGTTGTTTGGAATGAAAGGGCTTTTGATTACTTAAAGAATATTTACGGAAAACAAAAAAGTCATTTATTTAAAGAAGAAAATTCTATTGAGAATATTGTCGACAATTTTGAAGAATTGCGAGACATTAGAAACCCTTTTCTAATTAACTCAAAAAATGGTTCAATAAGTTTAAGATATACTTTAGATTATGAGTTGATTACAGCTTACAGTTTAGAAATAAGAGCCAAAGACATGGCGTTCTTCACTAAATCATCGACACTTGATTTCGATGTAATCATAAGTGATGTTAACGACAATATCGAAAAAATGGGTAAATATTCTCAAATAATAAATCGAATGATTTTTTTTATTAATTTATAAATTTTTACTGAATATTAGCGGCCGAGTCTTCAGATCCCAATTTAGTGACGTCTTCAGTAAATCCGGATCCGATGTCTATTGGAGTCATTCTTGTCATAACGTTTTTCTTGATCTTGATTTTGGTGATTTCCACGAGTTTTCTTATATTTCACAATCAGAAGAAGAATCAGTTGAGAGAATGTAATACAAATCAGCGGAAAATGACGGCAACCATTAAACCATATTTAGCGACAACTCCTTCCCCGCCCTCCACTTTAATGCCGACACATCAGTCCATTGGAGGACAGAGCAATGCCACACATAATATGCCATTAAGACTGCCATCGAAACAGCCCGATGTTGTGTCACCTGTTGTGCCTCCAGCAGAAAGACCCCGACCTGTGCCGCCTGCAGTTCCCGCCTCAATTAGTCACTCTCATTGTGACAATTATACCGATAATTACAGTAATATAATGGCAGCGACGGAACACTACGATCTCGAGAATGCTTCGAGTATTGCGCCCTCAGATATTGATATCGTTTACCACTACAAGGGTTACAGAAATAGAGATACTCAACCTCTTCATCACAGACACGCACCGTTGGCACGACTCAGTCCTTCCGTTAGCGAACTGTCATCGATGCCAAGAATTTTAACTCTACAAGATCTGAGTCCTCAGGTTCCGCCCTGTCCTCCACTTAATAATAGAACCACTAAACCAAAACCAATTGATAACTCAAATGAAGAGGAAGACGAAGAAGAGGAAGAAGATGAGGACGACAACCACTCCGACGATTCCTTCACGTGTTCAGAGTTTGACCAAAACTATGAATTAAATAAAAAAGATAAAGATATGATTTTCCAGAGAGTTTGGTAATTCTCATTTCATATTACTTTTCGAACCCTTTGACTCCAAATGATGGCAATAATTGTGTCCATCATATTTAAAAAGAGAGCTCTACTGATAATTCATTCTTTATTTATGCCATAAATGAAATTCTAGTCAAAATCACATTTATTTTGTAAATAATTTTTCATAAAATGTTTAAAAGATTGTCTCATAGATTGAGTGCCAATTATTCCACAAAATCTTTCTTTAAGTATAAAATGTTTTAATTCAATCAATTGAATGACAATATTATAAAAAATGTAAAATTTTCAATAAATAATTAACTTTTAATATAAAATGTGTCCAATTATTCTAATATCAATTGATTCTTGTAAATATTCTGATAAGGGAACATAGCATATGTTACATAAGGTAAGGTTTACCAAGCTCATTGTTGGATAATTAACCAGCTAAATTTAAATTATGAGGATTTCTATAAATTAGAGATTGAAGTAAACTTTAAAATTTAAAGTTTAAATGATTTTTATTTTCTTTTGGTTTTGATTAAGTTTTCATTGATTTAATGTTTGAGTAATTAAAACAAAATATCAAAACTTGTGTTAAAAGTTTAGACCTGTTTTTGACACAAACTCTGACACAAACTCTGTTTTGATGGGCAGTACTAAACAGTGAAAGAAACGCCCCTTTGTTTACATTTTGATATTCATTTCGTATTCATTTTATAAAATGTTTAAATAGTATTTTAAAAATCTGCTATAAATTATATTTTTGAAATGATTAAAAACAATTAATAAATTTGTGACAACACTTGAGTTTAATTAAAACAATGGATTCAACGGTTTTGGACATCGGTTTACGTAATCGTCATATTTCTAGTGTTCACCTCTTTTTCAAAATACAAACCGAAAGTAAGTCTTGTTTTGAATTTTAGTTTAACTTATTTTATCTCAAAATTGAAAAAATTGATAACTTTTTGATTAATTTCGACTCTAAGACTTTGAGTCTAAGTCTTGTCTTTTCAATTAAATTAAGAGTCTTTTCAATATTCATTTCCCAAATTTGGTTTATTATATATTTAACTCAATTTTTATTAAGATTTTAATAATAAAGTGAATAAAAATAAATTCTTAACTAATTTTCACAATTAAACAAACTCTTAACCAAAGTCTTACTCATTAGTCAATGAGTCATTACATTTTATACAGTAGAATTCCCGAGTTGTTACGCTCTGTACTGTTGATATCCCCTTGGTGTTTATACTAAATTATAGTTTG
>JAQIXI010001103.1:0-15814 GCA_034700165.1 Galumnidae sp. Gr-Ori-00277 | reverse complement strand
GAGAGAGAGAGAGAGAGAGAGAGAGAGAGAGAGAGAGAGAGAGAGAGAGAGAGAATTAATAGGAAAGTTATATATTTTGTTGGGTTTAATTTGTTAGTAACAATAAAATTGAATTCATGAGATGTTTTAATGAAGAGACTATAAAACTGTTAAACAATTCCTTAAAGCTATTCATAAAAATTGGTTTTCCGAGTAAAGTATTAAATGAAATAAAGAGAGAGAACAGAGAAAAAGCTAAACACCGAACGAAAAATTGCGAATTCGGGCTAAAACAGGGCTTAATTTCCATTTTATTACTTATGGCGTATAATAAATCTTATTTTTTTCTGCACTTCTTTTATTCTCATCCTTTTCTCTCTCATTCTCTCTCTTTTACACACAATAAGTGCGAAAAAAATTTTTCTTTATTTTAATTCAAATTATCGAAAATCATATAAATATATAAATAGTTTTCTCACACTTTGAAGAGTAAAGTATTCCTAAGAGAAGAAACTAAAGAATTGTTGAGAAATACAATCATTGAATGGCAAACATGAGATTAATTATAATTATTTGAAAAATGTGTTTAAACTCAGCAAACAATTGTATGCTAACCATTGCAGTTGTTTTTTCTCCTGATTAGAACTGAATATTTTGGTTGAAAGCGTGACCACCGAAGTGGTGTTTTTTGCCCCTTTCTAACCACTTTTACAATATGACAGCTCTTTAAAATTGATTGGGTTAAATGGCGAATAATGACCATGCAAATTAAAATCTATTGCGTGCCATTCGACTCATAAACATAACTTTTCCCGAATAATCGTTTTCTTAGTTAAGACTTTTATTATATAAGAGTTTATTAATATCTTTTACTCATTAGTCGGAAAATTAGCCCCAAAACACTATTTTAATATTAGAGCCAAAGAGTGTTTCTCCCGGTATATAATTTTAGTTCTTTTCTTCGTTTTTTTTATAATAACCTATTAATGGCTCCCTTTTTGAAATATTGTGTTTATTGTGAATAACAATTGTGTTAATAAGTTTTGTTAAATTTTCTTTCAATCTTTCAGTAATTGAATCCTCAGTTGATTGAACTGAAAGTTTTTGAAAATTTTTCAGTCAATTGTTTGTGACTTTTATAATATCCATCGCATATAAAATTCAATTAAATACTCTATTCATTGAGTTTAGAGTCCAGGCAAATGAACAGTACATTGAATCTCTTAATTAATTGTTATTTTCTTCCTGTCCTTCTCTATTGCTTTCTCTTTTCATTACTTTGGGTGTCACCAAAAGGGGGACTTTAGCTCAAAACCAACAGAAAATTTATAAAATTATCTCATTTTAAATCTAAAACTGACAGTAAAAGTGAAATTCCCTCCGATTTGAGGAGACATGAAAAATGTTGCATCAAATTTATTCAGTGATTGATTGCTCGCATCAAAAGAATGTCCATGAATTAGATGTTAGTCCAAATAAACTTGGTGATATAGCAATGACTTGGCAATGGCCACATCATTTCATGCAGACTCTTATTCTGTTAATATTGAATTGTGTCTCCCCTTAAGGCAAATATTAATTATCATCAAAACAATAGCAGATCATTAACTCAGTTGACGTTTAAATCTATAACAAAGGACGGGCTCTGAAAGACCTGACTCTCTCTCTCTCTCTCTCTCTATCTTTTAGTTTTCAGACAAAACACAAAATATGAGTCTTCATATCGTATTAATAATAATCTTTTATATAATTTATAATAAACTGAGCGCTCAGTTAAATAAGTACTGACTTTTCATTCGTATTCAGTTCTCGAGAAATGAAACACTAATTAAAAATTATTTGAGTTTTTATTATTATTTTGTGTCAAATATTTCTAATCAAAAAGTTTTCACTTCTTATCTTTGAATGTAATCTTTGAGTGAGATTTGAGACTAACGTATACTTGTGTTGAATCTTCAGGTGAATCGTCCCCTGACTATGAAAAAAGAGGGAATACAGACACGAAACCGAAAGTTGTCGTCGAAGGGAAAGAAAAAGAAAGGAATAATATCAATGCCTGACTGTATCAAACCATTCAACGATCACACAAAAGCTTTCGGCGGCTTCGGGCCAACACACGGACAGCTATCATCTGCAATGAGTTCCATGTCTGCTATGAGTGCTGTCAACCATTATATGCATCACTCGGCCGGTAATCCCATGAATATGAATGCAATGAATATGAATATGAATATGAATATGAACATGAA
This sequence comes from Galumnidae sp. Gr-Ori-00277, assembly GCA_034700165.1. Taxonomy (NCBI): domain Eukaryota; kingdom Metazoa; phylum Arthropoda; class Arachnida; order Sarcoptiformes; family Galumnidae; species Galumnidae sp. Gr-Ori-00277. The sequence goes on along the minus strand of JAQIXI010001103.1, from coordinate 13,586 downwards.
CATGAACGCAATGCCCATTTCGATGGCCGGTTCCCCATTTATGGCAACTCCATCAATGCATATGAGTGGTGCACATCATCCGCAACTGTCCGGTCTATCACTGCCAACGAGCGGCTCAATGTTAGGCGCCGGTAGTCTTAATAGTATGGTTGGGGCGATGGCCTAAACGCTAATTAATTGAATGTTTATATAAATATTAGAATATTTAAAATGAATTATTGAAAACATATTTAACACATAATGTATGTAATAATCGATTTATGAGATGAGGTGTCGACGATATCGGCAGACAAACCAATTGTAAATTCATTTTCATTTTTATTTCTCCTCTTTATTCGCAAAAATTGTGATTCATTTGAAAACATAAAATCGCTTTTATTTGTGTTTCTCTACAAAAAAAATATATGAATTTAAAAATTCTCTGATATATTATTCTCTGTATAAATGCTAAAACATTAACACAAATACTATATATAAATATATATAAAATTCCTTTTTTTCTTTCGCTGTAAATATTATATCGAATGACATAAATATTTCAGTTTTAGTGCATTTTTTTTTGAAGAGAAATCTAATTAAAAATCCGTTTTTTGACGAAAGAAAAATACACATTATATGAGATCATCATAAAAATCACCGCAAAGAATCTTCTGATAAAACCATTACCTCAGCAGAAAAATACTGATAAAACATTTTAAGAAAGAGGTTCTGATCTATATTTTTCTCGAATAAAAGTCTTCATTCATACCATTATTATTATTATTATTATTATTATTATTATTTGGAAAAAATCTCGTTCTTTAAAATTCAATGTTTTTAGATCTGACACTCTTTTAGACCACAAAATATTGAATAAAATTATTGTTTTTTTGATTAATTGAAAACAAATTCTCATTTATTATAATTCATTTCACGGATGAAATACAAACAAAATTATAGTAAAAAGATTTATATCTAAAATAAAGTTAAAGTCATTAACTCATTGAAAATTCAATAATTCTATAGAAAAAGGTTTGACTCAATTTCAATGGTGTAACTGATCTGATCAGTAAGAGATCACTAAGAGATCGATAGACAACGGATAGAACTCACAGTTTGAAGAAAAAGTATTTTTTATAATTAATTACTATTTTTCAGACCATTAAGAGTTTGTGTACTTGAAAGGGACGGTCACAAATTCACTTTTCTGATAGTGTGCCAAATGGTGTTCAGCTCAGCATAAAACTCAAAGTTTAAAAAAAAAGATTCATAAGTTTATTAATTGAAGTGCTTTTGAAGTCTTGTCTCCAATTATTGAATTGAAAATAAGTGAATGTATTTAAAATTCTTGAATTAATAGTTTTATTCTTCGATTTAATTATTATTTGTTTTTAACGACGAAAAAACATAAATAAGAGTAAAGTAAAGTTGATTTTCAATTTATCATTTTATTTATAGATGATTGAGTTCAACTTGGTTCATCAAGGTAAAATAGCTATGTTAATTAGATTTATCGTATTATTTATAGTATGGCTGTCAGGGAACAAATGATAACTTTTTTTTCATTCAACAAAAATTTAATCAGAATTTGGTTTAAATCCAAACACTTTTTTTGGATATTTTTCTAAACAAATAAAATAAGTTTTAAAACCATTTGATTCTAACGGAAGTAAAAATGAAAAACTCATAAATTAATTCGCTCTCAATTTATATTAACTAAATTTAAAAGATTTAATTTCATTAAATCTTAATTGAAAAGTGTATTTGATATAAAAATAAGCGAGGTCATAATATTGCTGATTTATATTAGATAATAATAATAATATTTGATCGAAGCATTTGATGCATCAATTTTTGCATAAATCAGATAAACTAATTGATAGTTCATTAGGTTATCAAATATGAAGTGCCTTCAAATGCCTTCCAATACAGTAAATATACTATAATTAAGGACAGAACCGAAGGAAAAAAAATTGCTAATAATAACAACTTTGAAGACAGTTTAGGAAAAATGATGAATAAATTAATTAATTGATAATTTCTTTGTGGAAGACTTGAAAAGCTATTAATAGGAAATTATTTTCTCATTTTGTCTGCAATTCATTCGATAATAACTTAATTTTGTTGTTATGTTAAGTGAAAAAAAGGTAAATAATTTCTAATATTTCATATTCGCATCAATAGATTCGACAGCTTTTCCAGTCTTTTCCTATTCATTGGAACGACATTCAGACAAACGGATAGACATTGGAGTGTATAACCCAACAGACTATAAGTCAAAAGCAGTGTTTGTTTTATTTTGTTTTGCCTGAAAAACAGCTATTTTTGTGTTCAACACTTGATTTACTTTTCATACAATTACAGGAGGTTCTGGAGGTCACACCCCTAGTCTTTATGTTCTATTCTTTATTAGTTATGGCTCAGATCTCAAGACTTGTCTGTGCGATGTGTGCGAGTGAGTGCTCTCAATGTATCTCTCAATGTGTGTGTGGATGTCCTGCACTGTCGCCAAAATGTCGTGAAGCCAAGAGTAAAGCCACTGAAGGGAATGCCCGCTGTGTTTCACCTAACTTTCCACTACTTAATGCCTGCTGTGCCCATTCTGCCCATTTATGCTGTAGTCTCAGTGCCATCAGTGGCAGAGCCATCACAGCCATGAAGTGAAGAGACTGTGCGCTTATGTTTGATTTAGATTCTCTGTTTGTCGTTATAGGCAATCGACAATAACACAATTATGTGTGTCCTCCGCCCCAACCGCCCCAAAGTCGCCACTACTAAAGCGGAAAAATGTCCCAACACTGACTCCAACATTGAATACTGAAAATACACTTTTGGTCTAAATTTGCATTTGTGTTGAGACGAGTAAAGTAAAGCCACACACAGTTTAAGAACAGTTTAGAACAATAACTGAGGTTTGGATTGTTATGAAATTCTGGTTTTTGTTTTCAAATCAGAGCTAATGTTTAAATGCAATCCAATTGAAAGCAGGACTTGAAATAGTTTTGGTTGAGGGCATGAGCGCCGTTGGAGGACAGGTTGCCATTAAATGCCTAATAAATAAAGCGGGCACTCAGTTATTTATCACTGACTCTGTTCTGCCAAAAACACAACACAACCATTTAGTGATGAGCGATGAGTTGGTCTTTTGCCACACAATTCTATTTAAGCACAGAATAAGTGCACAGCATTTATATATTTGGATAGTTTTTGATGAGCACTTTTATGGCAATGCATTTCAATGAGACCCTAATATAAACAGTGGTCAGAGTGTTATGTCTGCCATTGCGTGCACTCAGACCTCATGAATTAGAGGTAGAAATAAGGAGTACTTCCAAAAGGAATTCAATATTTTTCTTATTGAAATGCAGTCGATATTGTAATTGCAAAGAATGGTCTACACAAGTCTTGTAGTGTGTAGTGTGTCTTGTACACTTTAATTAGCATCTATTAGCAATATCTTCTGCTAAATAATGAGGATGGATGAGCCTTAAATACAGAACTAATGGCTGCCAAAGTTGACCACCTTTTCTATCATGCGATTCGTGCCCTCACAGGGAGGTATCAGTCATGTAAGGCTTTAAGGCATCGATGATATTGTTTTAGGTATTGTATAATACATACCAACTGTTCATTATTCGTATATCGAAAACCATTAAATTATAAATACTTTTCTTTAGTTTATGTTTTGTGTAATTATTAAATCCTATTTAAAAGAGAGTGAATTCCACTGAAGACCAGAGAAGTTGAGTATAACATAAAAATCTAAAATTACTTTAAGAGTTAAGTCAAATATCATTTCTATTATATTATTTTGTTGTGTAATAACAATGATATGATATTAAATGATTTATATCTCATATATATTTTTATTACTGAATTTTTTTTCGTCTGTACTTAAGATATGGTATAAAACAGTATTTTCTTCTCTTTTCTTAAATGAATTCTTTATTCGTTTGCATCTTATCTCAGAAATTAATGTTTTAACTGTTTATGTATTTCATATATAATTGATCTCATTATTAGATATAAAGACATCTTCATTAGTGGAGATACCATTTCGATGGCAAATGGCTCCAACAGCAGATGAACACAACTATTGTGTGCGGGTGTGGGCTTTCTATGGTTATGTCTCTGCCTTTTATTGCCGGTGCACTCAATAGTTAGTATCAATAGAATCTTGATTGAATAGCACAGGCATAGGCACAGGGCAGGTGACCATACAATTAACTCAATACAAATATATACATAATATTTGTTTTAGCAAATTATTGGGCGGGCATTTCATCTAACAATTGATCAAGGGGCAATCAAAGGCCCAAATCGACAAAACTATCCAAACCCATAAAATTTGTTGAAAATTCATTTAAAAGTATTTTTTTATTTTATTTTTGTGAAGCAATAAAATATAAAAACTGTAACTAAAATGTATACTCTCTGAGAGGTATTTGAGTATTACGTGCTTTAAATCCATTTGTCTCATCCAAACAATTATATAATTTGTGTTTGAATTGTTTTCAGCTCAACTCAACTGCAAAATAAGACATTTAAAGCTGAAAAACAATTGCACTCATCTTTGAGTCTATCAGTAAATGGCATTCAATTTAGTACATTCTGTAGGCATTATAACTGAGCGAACATTACTTTTTAGCCAACAATGATATGAATTGAATAATAATCGCATCATTACATCATATAAACTATAAATCAAAAAATGAAATGAATTCCAAAAAAGAAATTCTCATATAATCAGTAAAATTGAATTCTGAAAAAGCATTTCATCAAAAAAGTCAAAAACACTATAAAATCATAACTGAAGAGGATTTGCGTCAAAACCCGAATTCACTTTTGATACCACATATAAAACCTGAAAACTAGAGTAAACATATTTCACTGAAAAAAATTATTATAAATAATATTTACTTCTTTTATCTTCACTCTAACAGAAAAAAGATTACTTTACGGTTAAAAAAGAGCTGAAGAATAGGCAAAAGTGAGCACTGGTTAGTCACCGGTTAGGCATTTCTGAGCCATTTGTGAGGCTTTTGCCACTGGAATTGGAGCCGATTGAAAGTATACAAAATTGAATGCAATGGATATTATAATTTAAACACATTTTTCGTTTTTGGCAAATAAGAGGATACGCATGACTTAAGGTTCTGAACAGATAGACTTCTATGTAGTGAATGTACCACTTTTTGGTCTCTATTCAATTGGAAGCCATTCAGTAGTCCATTGCCGTCACAATGATTACAAGTGAACGAGAGAGTAAGACAGCACTGTTAGCCCAAAAGTTTGATCTGCTGTCCAACCAATGGACTCAAATAAAAAGAAGTAAAGTATATAAAAACCTTTAAAATACATTCGAGACTTTGTGTTATTCTATTGAATGTGTGTATGAAAAGCGAATTTGCCTTCAGTCAGATATTGGACTTCAATTTTTATAGAATAGGGCCCACAAAGACATCATGTCGTTCATGTCGTGCCAGTCTATGGATGAGAATATCCCACTTATAAGTCCAGGCAATCCTCTTAAGCATGTATTTTGAATAGCAATATGTCGTGAGAATGGATGAGTTTCTTTTACACCACTGTTTCCAATGGTATTCTCTCTCCAATTCTGTGTTTGATATATGTTTGTTATTGTAAGCAAACTTCACGCTGAGAGCCATCCGTATCCTTTACACATAATCCTTCACTCTTCCAGTTCTCTATCCCATAACGTAAACCTATATTTTTGATATACGGGGGGCCAACCGGAGGACTGGACAACAGCCACACACACTTCCCTTTTCTCCAAAATTTGTTTAATTTTTTTTAAAACTTGTACTCTATTTTTAAGCCATAAATAAATCATAACAACTCTTTGCTTCCAAAGCCATCGATCACAACCCTCACAGCCCTCACAACCTACTAGTGTTCCACAAAACTACACAAATATTGTGTTCAGCCCTAAGATTAATTGGACATCACTTTTGATTTAATTAAAGGCAAAAAAAGGAGAAAATTTTGAAAAAAAAGATTAAATCAAAATTTTTCAAAATAAGTCTTAAATGAAATTTTAGTGGATTTGAAGTTTTCTCTGAAAAAAATAAATTCAATACATTTTTCATTTGACAGCAATTTTTGAAATTACATTCAATGAGTTCTTGAATTTCTCGACAATATTTCGACACTCAATAGACATAAAGTGAGTACTGAATAGAAAAAAATAAAAATATAATAAAAGTATTGCAAACACTGAGAATTTTTGTGCAATTTTTGTAGAGTTTGTGCTCTTGGATACTAACTGTATGTCCTGTTCTACTAATGGACGCCAATAGCAGTGATGAATGAATGGTTTGGAGCAATAGTGAGTCTGAGGGAACGGTCGCTAAATTCTGTTCCTCATTATATTTATTGATATATTCTATGAGTTTGATTGGGAGCACTCTTTCACATCAGATCTATAGGTGATCCCGGATTCTGATAAAGTTGACGACCATCTGCTTGAATATGCATTTTCAGGCTGTGCCCGAATACAGCCGAACGCTAACAGATTCATAAGCGTTGTGTCCAATAGGGCGACACAACAGCCAACAATCAACTGAAAAATTCTACATATATTCTGAGCGAACAAAAGAGTCGAACTCAATCTCTGATATCGATCTTTTGCTGGTTGTAGTAAAATAGGCAAAAAAGCGATTTCTCAATGCACTCATTGCCAAATATGTCCATTACGAGAGAACAGTCGACCAGAACATACCTTCCAATAAAAGTCTAATCGTAAGCCAAACAGATCTCTGTCTGAATCTGCAAAACATATTCCGCTCTATATTTGCAAAAACGATGAGAGAATTACAACAGATTTTTCTATTCTATCGTTTGATAATCAAAAGTTCTAAACATTCGGACATCGATTTATGTTTATCAGATGACAATATAGCCAAGATATTCACAAGATACTTTTATCACTAGCAACTTTTTTGCTACGTTTACTTTTTATCGAAAATTAACTCATATCGATCTCTGATTCAAATTATGATTGCGGTAAATGGTTGAAAAAATGCTCTTGCTCTTTATAGTAAAGTCAAAAATTGATATATTGTTATGTAATGTGAGCTCTTCTATGACTTGTATTATGCAAAAGCAGTGAACACTCTATAATATTAGACTAATTTCATTGGTATATACATAGTTGTCAGTTGTGACAAATGACCACTGAATTACTCAAAACACTCTAACAATACAATTAAACACTCGATTGTCTACAAAAAATGCTGTTCTCCTAATTTTTGCGGAGTGAAGGCTCTTCTCATTTTACAGGTCATGATCTTCATTGTAGACACCAATTAAGAGATTTGAGGGATTTTCTCTCACAAATGCATTAACTCAGAATATATTAGACGTAAAACGAAACATGAAATCTAATATTTTCAAAGGGATGGTTAATAGTGGCTATGAAAAAGTACCGCAGACTCATCTGGGAAAGACTGGGAAGGATCGCTTTGCATCTACTCTGTCTGTCTTTCCAAATGTCGTTTGGGTTTTTGCACTCATATCCCATCTCTAACAGCATTTTTCATTCACTAAAACCTGACTTTATTTTAGGAAAAAATTGAACTAAAATTAAATTTTAAGTCAAAATTTGATTACAATATTATGCAGTAATAAATCAATCGCTTTATCACTCATACGAACAGTAGATTTCTTATTGAGATATCAATCGTTTGGAGAAACAAAATTCATTTGAAACCATTTTTTCACGAAAAATACATTCAATTGCCTCGACTTTTAGTATTATTGGAATTTCAAAAAGACTTTTATTTAATCTTATTTTTATCAAAATTGAAAAAACAATTGAATTTCCATATTATTAGAAATGAATTTTTGATTTTTTTAAACTTAACTTTAATGAAATCAATGGACTCTATAATTGAGAAAAATTGCGCCCAAAGTTTCAACATTTGTAATAAAAGCCTAACTTTCAATGACCTGTCCATACATTGACTGACATTTGCATCGATCCCTAAAATTGTACGTTAAGTTGAGTTCACAGTTCGGTTTCCAGTGATAGTTGGCCTCCAATTTTCTTCTCATAAACTGAAGACATGCCTTTAGATGTGTTACAAAAAAGAGATGAGACGTGAGTTTTCGCAAAATAGAAAATTACAGATTAAACAAAAAAATACTCTCAAATCAAATATTATATTTTGTTTGCCATAACTTTGTTTTCATTGCCTTCCAGTCCATCATTTAATCCCTTTTTCTCCTCTCTATTATCAGTAAATATATTGGAAGACTTCAAAAGGAAAGAAAAGTCAAATCAAATGTAAGTCCGATAATATTTTTCTCAAACATAGACTAACTGTAGTTAAGAATATATTTTGATTTACAATCACTTAAATATCAATTTATTACTCAAATATCATAAAAATATAAGTTTAAGAGTTCAAGAAAATGCAATACCTTGTAAAGTTGAGCGCAGACAAACAAACAAAAAAGACATTTAGTTTAGTAAACGGATTCTTAAATTATATTAAGTTTGAAATTAATAAATAATTTCTAAATCAAAATCGATAACAATTTTCTCTAATGAAATATAATTAATATATAAATTGAAAATAATTTTTTGTTTGTTTGGTATTCAATAAATTTATACGAAATGCTATAAATTATTAGAAACGGGACTAAAAACAAGAATAAAAATCAAAACTCTTTTCCTGTAAAATATGTTTCATAAAATTAGCGATCGATTGCAAGCCAATCAATGTTCTTGGCCATTTTTTTATTGAGAAAAGGTTGACACATCTGAATCGAGGTCATAATTTCTCTCTTTGATTAAGTATTGGAAAGACATGAGTCGTCAATTCATTTTGTTTCGAAAAACTGAGATATCGGGTCGAGGTTTTCACACGAATATAAAGTTTTTTCTTTGCAAAATGTAATTTTATAACCTTTTTATTGGATTTGTTTTGAGTTAAGTACTGATGTTTGTCAAAGAAAATTCACATAAATTTGGCTGAAAATATCCAAAACTTTTTCGTCACAAAAACTGACATTTTTTGGCGTAAAAACTAAATTAATTGCTTTTGAATTATTCTTAACAAATAAATCTGATCTCAAATCAAACATAACTGTATCTCTAAATACCGATTGAATGGGAAGTCAAGGGATTGAAATCATGACATTTAATCAAATAAATCAAATATTCATTCATTTGATAATACACTCAATAGAATACTATTTCAATGCGTTTATCGTATATTTATGTTAATCTTGTAATCAGTATTTTATTGTTTGCTTAAACACTATCTATAGTTTAAAATAAAATAATGAGTCAATCGTTGAAAATATTTAATCAAAAAATCTATTTATGGAAAAGAAATGCGCGCAGAATATCGTCGTTAATATTATTGAAAGGGAGGGAATGGAATCAGAGTCGAGGAAAGATCGCATCGAATCCAGAAATCAGATCCAAAGAGAAATCACAAGAATTTTTCGATACTGACTTTGAATTTAAATGTTTGTTATCAGTGTCTGAGTGGTCACGAAAGGTAACGAAAGGTTAGACGAGGGCTCTATATTGACGGCCACAACCAGAGCCGGATTAACCGATCGGATAACAATTATGATTATGAGTTGTGTATAGATATGATATCATCTATAACTAGAGCCCTCGAACAGCACAAGATATGGTAATGATTAGTTACACGCGTCATAAGTATACTGTTTGTGTCTCCTATTCGGCGGCATATTATCATCAAATTATTTGAATCCTTGTTATCCCCCCTCACTCTCAAACACATGTAATCATTTTTTTCATCATTTTTTGTGTTTCGGAGAACTAACGAAAAAAAATTGAAGAAATTATTGGCCTTTGAATAGACCCAAAAGAGAGTTATTCTAAGCTAAGGCACAGTCTTGTGGACGACGTGCTCACAACAGCCCACAAAACACGTATACAAATGGCTTATTATATCATTTCTGGAAACTTGTGGCCAAACTGTAAGTGTTTTGCAGTTCTTATTTGTGAGTATTTTGATGGCAAAAGTGGCAAATTTGCCAAAATATTCATTTATTTGGGGTTCACTGATATACTGCCCACTGATTTACTGATTTATCGATACTATCATTAACTTAAAGGCTTTGACCGTTGCCTTCATTGGATGACATGCACTGCGAATAAAATTGTTTATCTGATATACTTTTTGCATAAATATATCTGACTTACATCTGAGATGGAAATACTGACAATAGTATTCTTTAAGTGATGGGCACTGACTCGCCATACAATATATCCAGAATTCAATTTCATTTTGATGTCCAATAAAATGTTAATAACCGCCGAAAAGGAACTAAAACTACAGTTAATATTATTTTTTATTGTTTATGAAAAAGAATATAATATAATATAATGGCGTTAATAGAGTGAGAAAAGCGGCCGAAGAACAACAGAACCGATACATAAATTGAATGATTTCTTAACTCTGATTATATTTCTTTCTCTCAAACATTAAGTTTGTGAGTCTTGTGATGATTCCCAAAGTATTAGCTTTTGTTAAAAGTCGGCGAATCGAGACTCTAATAAATAGCCTAAAAAACATTGAGAGAAACCTTTAGTGAAGTGAATGCGCGCAAAACGCAAAGTATTAGACGTTTATATAAAAAGAGACAAAAATTATTATTTGATGTTATATTATATAATATATAAGCGATAGATTGTTATAAAAAAATAAGGGCTTTGCAAACAACAAGAAACAAAATAAAGGAATCCGTGGCTTAAACCAGGCAAATGGGAGTGGTATAAGGAACTGATGGCTCGGCTCCATGTGTTCTAATGCACATTCTATGGCTGTGTTTTGCGGCCCATCAGTACTGATGTGAATTTGTATATTATTCTTATACATATTTAATACATATGGCGTGCATTTCACATCTAAGAGGTGTCAAATGCTCATTAAGAACACCACTATTGCCATCATTTGCACAACAATTTGACGGCACAGCCATAGACACAGTCATTAGTGATTACCAAATCATGCATTCGGTCGTTGCTAACCATTGAGACACACAAATGATTAACCCATAGATTCTTGTATTTAATAGCTATACAACACTCTATACTATTAAATACAAAAATAGTTTTTTAAAGAAAAGATATTCTTTTCTTTATTGCGAAGGCATTCAATTGTTATTTTATTATATATTTTAAAGCATTGAATTGTAATCTTCTTATATTTAGTATATATTCTTAAATATTCTTGTTATTCGTCTGTTGTTCTCGTTGTCATCGGTTTTGCAAATTAGGATTTGAAGCGAACTTCTCGTTAGCAAAACATAATAATATATTAGTCGTGTCAGTCGTGTCGGTCACTCACTGTAGTCACTGACAATTCACTCAAATATTTAAACAAAAAAAACTGAGAATTTTGAGTTCAGACAAAATGGTTTTTTGAATATTTAAAAACTTGTCCTAAAAAAGTCAAATATTTGGGGAAAAATTTAATTCATAATCGAAGTAATGAATGAACAAAATATCAGTGAAGAAGTATAAGACAGTAAAAACAAAACACTTCCTTATAATTACGTTAAAAATGGTTTTGAATCAAAACTAATTAAAATTGTTTTCAAAAATACTTAAAATAAATCTTATAATAATTTATTAATAAAACAAAATAATATAATTTTTCAATGGATTGTATAATAGAATGTAATATAGAAATGTAATAGATTATTTTTGTTTTAAACCCTCATTCAATTATATGAAAAGACTAATAGAAAAATATTTACAAAAGGAATCCAATTGAGTAAGAATTCAATCGGAGATTTCAAAGGGTTTTATGGTATGAAAAAAAAATAAAATTCTTGTTAATAATGGTCTGATTGGTTCCCACAAACAATAATAATGTCAGTGAAAGAGAATTTCAAAGAATCAAATCAATGAATGTTTGAATGAATGGCAAAATTGATTGAAAACACTTGAAGTGAAAATAATGTGAATGTATACCTTTCTAATCATATTTATGTCTGAATGTAATGAATCTCTGAATCAATGAATGACTGAATCGAGACATATATTCTTGGCTTCATTTCTGTTCTTCAATCAAAACAGAACTATTGTGTCGTAAAGATTTCATTGTTTATTATTATCTAAACCAATATTTAATGTTCATTCTGTGCATATTCTCATTTATTTATTTTATAATTTCACTATAAGTGGGGTCACCAAAACGGTGATTACAAAACAAATATTATAATTTTAAATTATTGATGAAATTTAAATATAAAGGTTGTGATCTTTAAGGAATTTATGGGAATACCTGAAACATATTATTGAGGTGTGAGAGGCTTGGGTTGCCCCTCACCCGAGCACTGAATTTTGATTGTTTTTTAGGCCCCAATAATAAGTTATTCTGATTTATGCCATCCCTAATATATCATATAATTTGTGTTTCAAGTAATTGATCGCTAAGTTATTCACCGAAAGGTTATATAAATTATTATTTTATTGTTAGACATAAACAAATGGGTTGTTTTACAACCATTTTTTGTTTTATTACAAAATTGTTTCCTTTAGTTTAATCATTACTTACAAACTTATGCTAATAATAAGCAGTCAATTGATTGACTGTTTATCGCAAATCTATTGATATTAATATTAATCGAATTTTATTTAAATTTGTTTTTTGAATCTATACTCGAATATCATTTCCAAGTTTACTATAATATGAATGAAATTTCATTCTTAAGTAACAGTTTTTTTTATCAACGCTTTGATTCAATGAAAGGAAAAAAGAGTTACGAAGAGAATATTAAATTGAGTTCAAAGGGATATTTCATGGGATAAATATCGTTAAGCTGTTGGACACAGAGTTTAAAAAATGACAATAAATGTCAAAATATGATTTGAGGTCTCATTAAAAACTCTGGCGTTTCAAAAGTGTTTGCAAAGCGTTAACTAATGGTAAACACTTTTTGAAACAAACTTTGCTTTAAATGTTTATGCATTTAACACACGATTGGCTTAAATAGTGGGAGATTTGCAAAATTGATACACAAATACCCCATTTAAAAGAAATATATCAATTTAAACCTTTTCGCCTATCATTGAAACCGAAATCTTTTTTGGAAATAATTTAAAAGTTTTGACTTCTCTTTGATATGAATTCGCGACAAAAGTGGTCGGCATTTGAAGAACTAAAATATAACGAAAACTATTTAAGATTTTTTTTTCGTTAACTAATCATTCATTTTGAGTGTTAAAGAGAGAGAACAAGAGATAAAAAGAGAAATGAGAAGAGGAATCGAAAACTTAATTTTTAACGATCCTGTCATTAGAAAACATGAGATGAGCCCATCCCCAGAGCACCTCAGAAAAAGCACTTTTAACACTACGTGAGAGTGTGTGTCAGTGAAACTTTTAAAGAGAGAAAAATGGTTTGAGACCCTCGTTAGGGATGGATAGGCCTACAGATAGGACCTGTAGCTACCAATTAGCATAAGAAGTGAATATACGGTGCGATAAATAGAGTATTTAAAGATTGATTAAAACCTGTGGCCAATCGGGCACCGCATCCACACATTGCCATCTCTCTCTCTCTCTCTCTCTCTCTCTCTCTCTCTCTCTC